>RCUC01131285.1:0-40737 GCA_003697995.1 Taxidea taxus jeffersonii
ACACACACACACACACACACACACACTCGGATGCGGATGCATCTAAATGGAACCATTCAGAGTGAAAGAGGGAAGCAGTCCTGTTTGTGGCTCCTATGGTATCCTAGCAACCCATTCCCCAGGGCCTGGAGCTGATGTTTGGAGGAGCCGCTGCACGGTTCTGAATGAGGCTTTCACAAAAGTGGGCCAGTTTCCTCATTCAGGAGTTTTGGCGCAGACTGTTCTAAAAGGAGACTCCCAACACTTGAAGTCGTACTCCTTCAGATCGTGTTGCATAGCTTCTAGTGATGTGCTTCTGCTTTCCCTCCATCTCTGAAGTCAGAGGCTAGAGACGACAAGGGTCATCAGCACACGGGTCTGCGTCCAGCGGGCCGAGGAGCGGCTCGGCGGTTCCACCTGCCTATCCTTGGGTTTTGTCTTGCTAAGCCTGGTTCGCCGCGTTCTTCCCTGTCACGGAGGCCAGGATGCATCAGGCTCTGCTGGATGTCCCTGACTTGAACTAAGAGCAAGGTGGCTTGAGGTTTATCCTCACTGAAATTAGGAAGTGGGAGTCCGTCATTCCCCGTGGTGAGGTGCCCAGTGTAGACTGTGTTCCCTACAAGCAGCCCCCTGCCCCTTGCATGCTCTCACCCTGGGCAGGGACCTAGGCAGGGCCGCCACCGCCACACCGAAAGCCAGTGCCTTGGAAGCCACTTCCCCAGACTGTCATATCGGCCACCTGGCCTTGTGATGACCCCGTGTTTTCTTAATTTTATTTCTCAGTAGTTACTATTAATAGTAACTATTATTATTATTAATTTTAAGTAACACCACATAAAATTCTTTTGAAAACAGAAACAAAACCTTATGTAGATATTTACTGCCCTTAATTCTTAATCTGAGGGGTCCTGCACCTTGTGGCTGATTGATCTAACAGTGCTGTCCGATGAGCATCCTTCAGGGAAAACATGTCCCTGGGAACGCGTATTAGACATTCTCACCTAAATAGTTCCTCCCTGCTAGTCTTCCGTGGTGGTTGTGAGTTTGTTAGCCCACAAAGGTATTTTTAATTTTGAAACAACATGAAATCATTTTTATGTCATTTTCTTCCTGTTGGGTTTTTTTTTTTGGAAGATAACATTTTCTTAGAGCAGTTTTTGGTTTGCAACAACACTGAGAGGACAGTGCAGAGATGTCCTCTGTTCCCGTCCCCACATGTCCACAGCCTCCGTTGTGATCAGCGCTCCCCGGCAGGGTGGGACACTTGCTACAGTTGGAGACTGTCTGCAGACACATCACTGTCACCCGTAGGCCATCGTTTACATGAGGACTCGCTCCTCGGGTCCTGCGTTCTGAGTCTCGACAAATGTGTAATGACATGTGTCCACCGTTGTGACACGCGGAGTGTCCTGCTGCCCGCAAACCGTCTTGCTCTCCACCTGTTCATCCCTCCCCTCCAACACCCATCTCTTTTTTTATATGGAGCTCTTTCAGGATGGCCTGTGAACGTCGGAATGACACAGTACGTGGCCTCTCAGAGTGGCTTCTTTCACTTGCTGCTCTGCATGTAAGTGTCCTCGAGACTTCTCAGATTTGACGGTTCGTTGCTTTTTTAGTGCTGAACCGTATCCCATTGTCTGGATGGACCAGAGACTTGTTTCTCAGAATCGCTCTTTCTGGCAGGCTGTCTGCACCTTAGTCATCCCGCACATGTCCCCAGTGTCTCTACAGGATGTCATAGAGCTTTAGTAATTCTTTGCATTTTGGGATGTTTATATCTACCATATAGGCTAGACCATAAAGAAATGTCAGCCTAAACTTCACATGTGCGACAGTTTCCTTCAAGCGCATCCTCTTGTGGGGCTGCACTCCCATTCCACAGAACCTGTCTGCACAGAGCAGTTTGCACTCCTTTCGAAAGCGGACGCTTCAAAGTTTACCAGTCACCAGGAGAGCCATTGATTGATTGATTGAATGTCATCTTGTGCCCAATGTAGGACTCAAACATGCGACCCAAGAGTAAGAGTCTCATGCTTTCCTGAGTCAGGGGGGCACCCCACGAAGAAATCTTTTCTTCTTTGTGCTTTGTAATAAACCGCCTCTCTGTCCCCCGATGGCGTTACCAAGAGGCATCGGCGGCAGATCGCGTGTGACAGAGTCCTAGGGCAGTTGTTAGGCACAGTGGTCCCCAAGGATGAAGGTCTGCCTTCAGAAGAGCTAATGAATTGAGAACCTGCTGACCACCAGCACATGAAGGGTCTTGGGCAGTTCCTGACGCATGATGGATGTCTAAGAGGTAGTAGCAGTAGTAGTATTTAGCGTAATGTATTTTCTTACAAAGTTAATTATTTGCCAGTTTTTTTTTTAAAGATTTTATTCATTTGACAGATAGATCACAAGTAGGCAGAGAGGCAGGCAGAGAGAGAGGAGGAAGCAGGCTCCCCGCTGAGCAAAGAGCCGGATGTGGGACTTGATCCCAGGACCCTGAGATCATGACCTGAGCCGAAGGCAGTCGCTTAACCCACTGAGCCACCCAGGCGCCCCAACAAATGACTTTTTTAAGTTGTTGGATTTAAATACCATTGGTGTACAGACTGTGTAGTTTGTAAAACACTGGAGAGATCGGGTTGCCAAAGTTTGGCAGAGAGAAATGTGTTCCAGGTAACCCTGACTAATGTCAGTGCTTTTGCCTAAAATGACGTCGGTCAGATTTAGCAGTGACAGACAAGGGCCTGGGGCAAACATCGGTGTGCCGCGCCAGCCCAGCACCATTGAATAGTAACTCTGGCTCTTTCTTTTGACATCCTCCGTCTTAGCAGGAAGTGTTGTGTTCTCGGTGCCACTTATTTTTCTAGAACCATCTGATTTTTAAAAAAACGAAAACCAAACAAAGCCGATTGAGTGTTTTGAGTCTCTGGAGGAACAAGCTCAGAGAGCAGCCGGCTAGTAAATCCTCGTCGACTCCGTGAAGGAAGCTGTGTGCTGAGCCCCTGCTCGGAGGCCCACGGGAAATGCACTTTCCAGGCGGGACCGGCGGGTGGGGCGGAGGAGAGCCGCACCAGTGACCCCGCGTCCCTAGCTGTTTGTGTCTTCCCGAAAACCACTTGGAGGACATACGGCGCTTGCTTCCTGCACGGAGTCGGCTGCCTCGCGGGCCAGGCGTGCTGGCGACCGGGAAAGGGAGGCTTCCATTCGCTCAGGCTTTCTTAGCCCCATGGTTGGGTGGACCTACATTTACCCCTTCACTTGGACACTGGCACAAATCCGGAAGACGTAAAAAGGAAGCTAACTTGCAGGTATCCTCTTTCCCAATCTTAACCGGCCTCTGGTCTGCACATCCTCTCCGAGGCAGAGGCGAAGTGCTCTTGGCCCCAGGGCAGCAGGCGTTGTGTTGCGGGCTGTGAGGCCTGGCCGCCCCGAGACATCTGCCAGCTCCCGGCCCACCAGTGGCCATGGCTTTCTGCGAGCTGCCGGGAGAGGCTGTTTGAGGAACGGACAGACCTTTTCTTCAGGGTTAACTGAGTACAGCTGAAAACAGGCCCCCGCTGTGAAACAGCCTCACGGGTGGACGGAAGCCAGGCCCGGGCAAGAATAGGAGATGGCCTGCAGTTGGGCAGCAAGGACCCAGCCCTGCACTTGAGACTTTTCACATGACCGCGACGAGCCTCACTTTTACAAGAGATGCTTGTCTTCGTGTTTGGTTCACGGCCGAATTTCTCGTTCTTACAGAAGCTCACAGAATGATGACTTTGTCAGATGTGGATAAAGATCCACACTTTCTGGGCGAGGATAGGAAAAGCCTAGAAAAAGTCAATACATTTTCCCTGTTTTTTTTTTTTTTTCTTTTTTTTTGAGAGAAATCAGATTTTGTCAGACTCCAAACGACTTCTGTCTTTCTCTTGTAAAGCACTTCTAGAAGCCAGCCCCGCTCTTATTCGGGCATTTCTTCTGTGTGTAATTAGGAAGCACTAGGAAACCCTAACAGGCTTTCAAGACGGAAACCGTGGCGAAGGTGCCCAGCCGCCTCCCGCCGGGCTGCCGGAGCTCTGCCGCCCGCGCACCGCCCTTCCATCGCCGAGACGGGAGGACCCAGGGGATTCGGAAGTTTGGGGTGTCAGGGGCAGTGTTTCTTCGTACAGGCTAGTGGGCGGACCCACACACCTTCAGTCCCAGGTCGGTTGTCATGCGAAGTGTTCGAGACTGTTCTACCTTGACACGGAAGGTGCTACGGAAAAGTGGGAAGAGGGGCGCCTGGGTGGCTCAGTCAGTTGAGTGGCTGCCTTCGGCTCAGGTCCTGATCCCAGGGTCCTGGGATCGAGCCCCACATGGGGCTCCTTGCTCAGCGGGGAGCCTGCTTCTCTCTCTGCCTGCCTGCATGCCACTCCCCTTGCTTGTGCTCTATCTCTGTGTCAAAAAAATCTTAAAAAAAAAAAAGCAGGAAGAGTATGTAGGCACCCCTTGCGTGTGTGAAACCGCTCCCAGGTGCAGGCGGAGTCCTGGCCTGGCTGTGCGGAGCCCGCGGCGGCTGCCCTTCCCCAGTGCACACGCCTCCCCGCAAGGGGGCTGTGGTGGGCCGTCTCCCCATCGGCTTACGAGGAGTCCTGGCCTGCCATCAGACTGACCCTCCAGATCACTGCCGGCGGCTCGGCGTCCTCTCCCGGCAGCAGCTTTTTCTCTGAGCTGCTGCTGGACATTTAGGTATTTTAACGTGGGGGCCGCAACGGTCGATAGTGAACGGTGCCACGAACGTTTCTGGAATCTCTGTCTCGCACCTTGTTTACCTTCAGCGCACTCCTCTGTGACACCAGACTCTTCAGGGTCGGCTGTCCCAGTTTATCCTCCCGTCCTGCGTGCTCCCTGGTGCTTGGTAGGGACTTTAAAATGTTTGCCCTTCCGATGAGTACCACGTGCTTCCGGGATGCTGCAGGAGGCGCTCTCAATCCCGGGAGGCGCTCTCATCGGTCATAAGCACGTTTTTGACACTTACCGACCATTGGGACTTGCCATGTCACAAAGATGCCGCCAGATATTTTTTGTCTCTATTTACATTTTCTTTTTCTTCAGTTGATTCATGGAAACAGTTCCTGTATTCAGGGTGTGACTCCTTTGTCCGTTTATGTGAATTGAAAGCGTCTCTTCTATCCATGGCTTGTTTTATTTTCTTGTTGTTTTTCATTTTTCTTAGGTGTCTTTCTTACTGAGAGGTCAGTGTACCATGCGCAATGTGTGGGTGTCCCCAAATACGTGCGCGCCCCACAGCCGCCACCCAGATGAAGACCGGTCCCGGCCCCTGGAGGGCTCCTTTGGGTCCCTTCTCACCCAGCACCACTTTGCAGAATGGTCTCTGATCTGACTTCTGGGGTGCTTGGGTGAGTGTTTTCTTCCCTCTGCGGTTGGTGGGTTTTGTGGCTCACTGAGACCCTGAGGCTGGAAGAGCTTCTTTCTGTATTTTTGCTGGCAGCTCTGTAGTTCTGCCTTGCTGACAGATCTGAGGTCCACCAGAAGCTCATTCCTATCCAGGTGTACAGTCGAGGTGCAGTTTTTTCATTGTCCTCCTGTGGTTCTATAGTTGCTCCACTATGAGAAGACCTTCCTTTCACCCCCGGCTCTGCGGGACACATGTCACTGTCCCATAGGTATGATTCTGTTTCTGTTCTGTGTTCAGAAGATTGGCCTTCCATGGTCCCTCCCTGATACCGTCTTCATTGTAGTATGTGACCATCTTGACAGCCGGTAGAGCAAATTTCGACTGTTAAACAGCCTTTCCTACACGATCCTTTTCCTGTGTTGCTGGATTCAGGTCCCTGGTGTCTGTCATCACTTCCATCTGTGGACTCTGCATGCATTTCCTGCTGTCTGCTTGGGTACGCAGTGGACACTGTTCTCGCTGCTGGGGATACAGTGCTGGCCAAGGAGGAGACCCCCTCTCTGCTCTCGTGAGGCCTGCGGTCTGGTGGGGAGTACCTTGAGGACAGGTGCTCAGATGTTCCTGGCAAAGAGAAGGCTCCGTAGTAAGGGCTGGCTTGAGCAGGGGTGGGGACGGGGTGCCTCTTCCTGACCTCCCGCCTCCCGGCCTCACCCCACCCATCAGTCCTTCCTGATTTCCCTCCTGGCGCACTGGCCTCCCTCTTCCACTGGTACCCCCAGCTCTTCCCTCTCCCAGGCCTGCACCTGCTGCTGCTTGACCTGGGCTGCTCCCCTGTGTACACTGGCCAACCCCTACTGGTTCTTCCAGTTTGAAATAAATTCTGTGTATTGGAGAGAAGTCTTCCATGATCCCAGTTCGAGCAAGACCCCCTTTCATTTGTTTCAGCTTCTGCTGTGATGTAGTAACATTGGGACTGTGATACTCAGCTGGAATTCGGTGCTGCTTTCCACGAATGTTCCATGAAGGTCAGCAGCACTGTGGCATCAGGCCGTCCCCATCCCTGACTCGATGCTTCTGGAGCACACAGGTGCGTGTGCACAGACACATCGTTTCTGCTCCTTCCTCCCTCCGTGGTGATCGCCTTTGCTCTGTCCCCTCGTTGAAAAGTGACAGAGGGAGGATGAAGAAACCCAGGAATGCTGCTGGGTTTAACGAGACCCGCCTGTGCCATCAGATGCTGGCAGGGACACTGATTTCGGGAATGCACTGCACAGGTCACTTGGGTAGTAGCCAGAGAACTAATGGGTTCTGACAGTTGAATAGACAGGTTTTTCTGACACCGGCAAGTCTAGCTCTCTGTGGCCCAGCTTTGTTGACCGCAGGGGGACTACCTGCAGCAGAGGCAGTGGCGGCCAGCCCATGTGTCTAGCAGAGCTAGCCTCTTGCAGCCTGGGCCTGAGGATTTTATTTAAGCCCCATGAGCACTCTGTGAGACAGAGCCTATCAGGACCCCCATTTTACAGAAGAGGAAGTGGAGGCAGAAAGGTTTTGTGGCTGGCCACAGCTCTGCGCTCTGCTGGTGAGAGCAGGCACGGCATTTAGAAGCTGCACTTTCTGACTTCAGGAGCCAAGAGCTTCGTTTGAGTCCTGGATTGGCCTCTGACGTGCTGGGGAATGCCTTTGTCTCCCTCCATGGGAGAAGAAGTTGAGACAGGGGTCATGAAGCCCCAGGCTGGACAGGAGCCTGGGGCCCTGTGCTGTCCCTGAGTGGTGCTCAGGTGTGGGGCAAGACACGCCACAGACGTCCCCTCCTGCTGTCCCTGCAGATGACCCGAGCAGCTTCACCCTGACGAGCTTATCTAAACTGCCCAGAGTCACACATCTTGGGAGATGGCAGCGTTGGGACTTGAGCCCAGGTCTGTCCTGTTCCACAACCTCTCTCTGGCCCCTGGGGACTCCTCATAGCCCCCCCCCTTCCCACGCTTGCCTGTCTCCAAACCACTGTCTGCACAGCCACCCAGGGGAGTGTCTTGAGTTTTCTGCATCGCTCCTGCTACGGCTTCTGATTGTACTGGAATAAAATAGAGACGGCTTACCGTCTTCTGAGTGCCCAGGAGGTGCGGCATCTGCCTACCTCTGCCCCGTGCATCTCGCTCCAGCCACCAAGGGGCCCCCTCGACGTTTCTTGGTGCCACAGGCTTATCCGCAGCTCGCAGCTGTCTGCCGCAGCTCACTAGGTGACTAGGTGACTAGGTGACCGGTTTCTTTTTCTCCCGTGGGTCTCAGCGTGGCAGTGCCTCCTCAGAGAGGCGTCTTCCCACCACTCTTGTCCGATGAGTTGGTCTCTGGAACGGAGGTGCTGCAGGGGCGGGGGCGTCACCATCCTGGGAGCTGCGGTGTCCCTCGCACGGAGTGCAGGGCCTTCCCGTTTGCTGCTGGAGTGACTAGATGGTTCAGTTCTCTGGACATCCGGGTGTGTGACCAGCAGCTTGTTCATGTCTGCGCCCCGTGCTCGTTCCAGGGTCGTACGCAAGAAGCATGTGGTTGGCAGAGAGGTGGAAAAATGTGTTGGTGTGTTAGGTGTCTATAACTGAAGGAGATTTTACCCCCCAAAGTGAAGTAGCCGGTGTTCTAGAAGCTTTCAGACAGACAAGTGTCCGGGAGGAGCTTTAGAACTTAATGTCACCATCACAACCAACTATGGCCTTTAAACCACCTGGAGGGTCCGTGGTAGTTCTTCCAGTAACTGTGGAAGGTATTTGTGTGTGATCAGTGTCTGCTGGAGGTCGTCATGACCTTGAGATGGATCCAGCAGAGCTCGTCCCATAGCACGGAGGAGCGAGCATCAGGCTCTGCGCTCCGCTCTTAGCCCACCCGTCAGTGGTGGAAACAGAAGCCAGCGGCAGGAGTGAGAACCGCCAGCCCCTCCCCTGCTTGCTTCGCAGCAGGCCCCCCAGCATCTGCTGGATTTCTGGGGGTGGCAAGGAGCAGGGGGAGAGGCACGCAGGATGGCCATGGGTACCCGTGGAGCAGACTGCCCCCAGGCGACTGGTGACATCTGGACCAAGGACAGTGACAACAGATGCTCAGCGCCTAGCGCACACAGCAGGAGAAGCCTCCTTGCCTCTCTGTGCCCACTGTGTCTCGTCTCATGTCTACCGGAACCCCACACTGTTCACTCCTCGCTTAAGTCTCGGTAGCCTGGCAGCTTCTCTGACCCTTAGCTGTGCCCCCGTGACGTGGGACGCCGTCGGCGCTAGGCCAGCACTGGTCTCCATCATTTAGACGACACCACTTACTCTTTCTGCCCCAAATACTAATTTCATTTTGAACTCTTCGTTGGCTGCTTCCCAGGTAATTTCGCAGAGGTGGTCGCTCTGTTATCTCCCAGCCTGTCCTACCCTTTGGGATTTCTTTGAAGAGACAGGGACCTGAGTTCAAGGGTCAGGAAACCTAGCATTCTTTTAACCAGTGGTGGAGGCGACGTCTAGAAGCTCGTGGTCAGAGTGAGCGGGAGGCAAACCTGCCCCTCCCGCAGACATCTCCCCCTGCCTGTGCGCCCTTGCAAGTGCTTGGAAGCCACGTGGCCACGTTGCTCCAACCCTGGCTCGGCACCTTCTGGTTGTGTGACCGAGGACAAGCCCGAGCCTCTGTGTCTTGTGTTCTCATCAGTAAAGTGGGGTGATTGTGCACCCCTGTGGCATGGTGCGTGTGTCGAGGATCAAGTGGTCTGACCCTCTGCTGGGGTTCGACCCTCTGGCTCAGCCTTGCTCACATCGAAGGCAGCAGTAATGTCATCTCTGAAGAGAAGTTCACGTGAGGCAGCTAGCGACCCGGCAGGTCCCTTACCGCGAAGAGCGCAGCGCACCTGGCAAGCATCCTCTTGCCCAGTAGACGGGACCTGGGGCTTCCGGGCTGTCTCTGCTGCGCTCCCTCTGCTCACACGCGGTCAGTTCTCAGGGCCCCATGATGTCGGGGGGCAGCGCACCCTCTCCTGCCACGGTCTCCACATCAGCCCTGGCCACCTCGCCCCTGCAGCACCAAGGCCAACTCGGAGCAGCACTGGGCATCCATGTGCGTTTACTCAGTAACGTGTCACAGGTGGTCCCAAGGCTGCGGAAGTTTCCAGGGAGAGAGAAGGCAGGCACCAAGGGCCCTCTTTCGGCAAATAGCCAATCCGTGTCCCCTCTCTGTGTGCTGGAGCTCCGGGGACGAGGACAGCAGTGCCTGCACACAGGTGCGCACGTTCTGTAGAAGGAATCAAGATTTTCCCAGGGACAGCAGCCTGAGAAGGGGCACTGAGAGGGAGGGTCACGGAGGGGAGGGACACCCAGCGTGAGGGGCTCTAGAGGAATCGTCTCAGCGCCATTGATTGAGTGTCTGGGCCCTGCCCGCCATGCTGTGGCCCGGCTGAGCACATGGCATTTGGGGGCTGGGCCGGCGTCTCAGAAGCGACATTGGAGGACTGCCCCGAGTACAAACGGACCGACTTCGGGCCCCAGAAGCTTTTCATGTGGTTTAAGTTAGAAGTGGTATTGGTTGTTTCTGATCCCAAAACCTGTTGTGTGACACGGACGCCAGACTCTGACTCTTCGTACCACACCATGCTTTCAAGTGGCTAGTAAGATGATTCCAGAATATGTAATGGACAAAATTAGTCTCAGGGCCATAGGATCCTTTACCACCAAAACCCCCGTGGATGTGGGGTACCTGCCGCGCGGCCCTCGCTCGGCCACAGAAGCTTTTGGAGTGGGGAGTGCGTGTGGGGACGGAGGGCAGGGTATCGTCTTCCCGTCACTCCTCTGCCAGACGCCCAGGCTGGCTGGTCACGGTGACAGCGACATCTTCTTTGCTCATCTCGGATGTTGGGGCTTTCTACATCTGGGATCCGTAAAGGGCACAGAGCGAGCGGCTGCTGAGGACATGGGGCCGTGTGGGGTCGGAGACACGGTCCAGGCTGGGGAGCGGTGGGGGAGGCCCATGAGGTGGTCCCTGTCAGATCCCCCCCCGAAAAGCTCCACTTACGGAAAGGCAATTGTGCGTACTGAGGACAGAGAGCGTGCCCTTTGTTTCAGAGTCACCAAGAGAGCGCCGGTCTGGGTTAGGCCCAGAGGATGCCTTTGGTTGACATTTACATGGACACAGAATGGTCAGAATTGGTTTGTTTTCCTAGGCCTTGTTGTACTTCCTTTATGTCCCAGTTCCCGAGGGATCTAGGGGCCGGCAGGCAGCCTCTGCTTTCAGAGATGGTGTTTCGGGGATGACGTTTCCCTCTGAGAAGACGAGCTGCTCCTTCTCGGAGCACATACCAACCCCAAGTATTATTTTGTGTTCTTCAGAGGGGACCCCTGGTCTACAGACCTGGCAGTTATCCGCCCCACCCCGGCTCTCCTGTTAGCGTTATTGTTTTTACCACTCTCGGGAGTCACAGTTAGCCAGTAATTGGCAAATAACAGAGGACGCGTCCATCCGTGTGTAAATGCTGTTAAGACACGACACACCACGGGGCCCAGGGCAGCAGGAATCAGCACGACGCTGAGACACGGGAACCCCAGATGTTCCCTCATATTAAAATACAAAACTGTGGAGGGAAATTAGAAACCAGATAGACCAACGATTTGGAGGAGGAAGAGGGAGCCAAATGGCTGGTTTTGTGGTGGTTATTGGGCACACGCGGTTTCCAGCAGGGAGACCCCCGGGATAGAATCCGCATAAGAAAGACTCCTACTTTAATTTTCTGATGGAGAAGAGTGTGTTGTTAGCTGAGTGACATAATGAGCGTGAAAAGCGGAAGGTAATGACGGTAGATTGGGGGGGGGGGGTGAGGTGACGTATGTCGGCCTTGGGAGGTAGAGGCAGCCTATGCAGGAGAAGCGTGGGTGGCTTTGGGGAGGAAGGTGTTTTCTGGGTCTGTCCCTCCTCAAGGACCTCTCCTGCCCGACTGCCTCCCCTGCTCGGGGTCCCAGCTAAACTGCCATCCCTCCTGCCTCCCCAGCTTGGCACCTGCTTACCCTCCCAACGCCCCCGAGCAGAGCCCTGTGAGCTCTTCCTCCTTCACTGCCTGCACTGGGAAGTGCTCCTTGGTTTGCTTGCGCAAGCTCCTCCTGCAGCAGAAGGCTCAGGGGAGCCCAGGGCTCCCTGGGCAGCAGTTTGGGAAGTGCCACGTTTTCCCTCAGAAAGCGAAGACTTGGAGAGCAGGACTGAGGTTGGTTAGGACTCAGGGAACGCCCCCTCCAGCCCCAAACATGCCACCGCTGACATGGGGACGGCTTCTCGTGCTTGAGCGGCTAGGAGGAAGGCGGAAGTAGGTCATCGAGCAGGAAGCGAAGGCGCTCTTCCAGTGCTGGTTCTTCCGCTGGCAGACCTGACATCCTTAGAAGCATTTTGGTTTTTAGCAACGTAAAGCATTTCCCGAACCGTTTTAAACTAAACTCCTTTCTTGCACTCTGAAAACTTCTGCAGTTTTACCAGTTCTGTGAAGATACTAGTTGAGATATGGAGCTTGTGTAAAACCATTCTCATCTTTAGCAAAGATTATTACTGATTTTTGTGAAAGCCTGCTTAAAGTGCGCTTGCCTCACTGAACATCGTCTTCTCAGACCAACCTCGTAAAAGATTTTTCATACTCTCTGTCCTATGAAATAGTATACTTTATTAGGCACTACATAAATCCCTTGCTATAAGTGGGTTTGTTGTCGACAAGTAATGTTGAAGTATATATCCTGAAAGCAACAATTAAATGTAGATACTAAAATACAGTATGTCTATTGGATATATGCCTAGTATAGATTATATTAAACCTAGATGTATCCATTATACATCTATACACACAGTATATAAAGCATTATATTTAGATAGCGCACATATAGTATGAATATGTATCAGCAAAATCTTATTAAATTTAAATTGTTTTAATTTAATATAAATTTTTCAATGCCAGTACTTTTTTTTTTTTAAAGATTTTACTTATTTATTTGACAGAGATCACAAGTAGGCAGAGAGGCAGGCAGAGAGAGAGGAGGAAGCAGGTCCCCGCAGAGCAGAGAGCCCACTGTGGGGCTCGATCCCAGGACCCTGGGATCATGACCTGAGCTGAAGGCAGAGGCTTAACCCCCCTAATGCCAGCACTTTTAAAAGCTCGTTTATAAAATTCAACAGATACTTACTGATGCCTTCCATGTTGTATGCCAGAGGTTGGCCAACTTTTCCATGGGTATTTTTGGCTGTGCCCGCCATCCTGTGTCTGCTGCAGCCCCACAGCTCAGCTGTTGGAGCAAAAAAAGCAGCCAGAGTCGGTATGTAAATGAATGGGCGTGGCTGTGTACCAATAAAACGTTACTTACCCTGGACATTGCAGTTTGAGTTTCAAATAATTTTCACGTGTCACACACCAGTAGTAGTCTTGATTATTTTTCCCAAGCATTTAAAGATGCAAAAACTAAACTTGCATCCGCACAGAAACACAGGCCCTAATTTGCCGACCTCCATTCTCAGCAGTCTTCCAGCCAGAGAGCGAGAGCAGTGGCCAGAATGGAGTCTCTGTCCCCCACCGCAGCCCCTGTGTTCCCATACAACACAGGACTCTGTACGTGCCTCTGGTCCCAGTAACTGAAAGCCACTGCCTTTCCTAGAGGGAGTCTTCCTCGTCGGGCAGTTCCAGCTTTAGTGTTTACACTCACCTGACTTTGAATTTGGGGGGCGCCTGGGGGGCTCAGTCGTTAAGCGTCTGCCTTCGGCTCAGGGCGGGATCTCAGGGTCCTGAGAGCAAGCCCCACATCGGGCTCCCTGCTCCTCGGGAAGCCTGCTTCTCCCTTTTCCTCGGCCCTTTCCCCCTCCCTGGCTTGTGTGTACATGCGCTCGCTCGCTCGCTCTCTCCAATAAATAATCTATAAAGTGAATTAGACACATAAATGTGCTAGCTAGTAATAGCCTTGCTGTGCGGTATTTTTTCCTAGATCATGTCATCTGCCGGCCCCCATCTTTGTGGCCCGTGAACACCTCATCACCTCGCTTGTGCCAAGCCGCAAGGTTCGGTGCTGGGCATGTGTCTTTCTGAAGCCAGGGCCGTGGCTCCGGGCCCGGGAGTGGCCTTCACCTTCCCAAGTTCAGCAGTTCTGAGCTGCTCAGCCGTCCTCTTTGTGCCTGTTTCCAGACACAGGAGCCCTCTGCGGACGAGCCGGCTGGCCCTGTGGCGTCCTCACTCGAGGTCGCTGCTGGCAGGGCCCTTTCAAGGTAGCGCTGTAGCTCCCAGGCTCACGCCTTGTATTTGCAGTAGCTATGGAAACTTTAGAAGCCGTCTCTCTAAAGCTAAGCACACAATAAAGCACTTCACGTGTTGGGAGGATTAGACTTTGGAAGATGTTTAATTTTCTCCCCCACTCTTTCTTTCCGTCTGTCTCTTCAGAGCGGGAACAAGAGGGCCATGTGAATATTAACTGGGACTCGCTTTAATCTCCCTAGTGACACTCGGGGCTGCCGGCTCCGGGCTTTCAGGGGCGCTAACAAGGACGGCCATGCATATTCATGAGCCGGGCTCGTGCGTGAGAGCCCGCCTGTAAGGGCTGTGTTTCAGTGTTTCTCTTTTCAGACCGAATTTTATGAAAGAAACAACCACTCAATTTGGTTTTTTAATTATTATTAAGTCAGAGAGCCCAGACAGCAGGGCTAGAATGTTCTCCCTGGAAATAGGGGCCCAGTCGAGCACGTCTGTGTGGCACTTAATCTGTAGCCAGACGACACGGCCCCGGAGCGCGGGCGCCCACCGGGGGCGGGGGGCAGAGTGCGCCTTTCCTATTTGCCCAGGAAAGGTGTGTGGCGGGATGCCGTGCTCTGACTCCACAAAATCCTCCTCTTCTACAAGTACCATTTTCTTATATAAGAATGTGAAGCGCGCGTTTAAGTGCAGAGGGGGGCCGTCCTGCCCTGCGGTTATTTCTCACGTTCAAGGTGTTCTGGGAGCCGGGCCCGCGTGTGGCCGTGCTCCGCCCGGCCCCTCCTCTCCCCGGCTCGTGTCCTCTGGCCCTCTGAACACCGATTCTGGAAAACAGACAAAAATGCCTCTTTTGCTTCAGGCTTTTCTGCCTCGTCTGCTACGCTCGCCATCTGGGGGCTGTGCCGGGGATCCGTCCCTCGAGAAGTTCACGGCTTTTGCGTCTTGTTCCGGGCGCAGTGCTGGCCCCGCTGGGAGCAGCGCCCTTGCAGAGTCTGTGCTCCTCTCTCCCTGGAGGTAGACGGGGCGGGCGTGTCAGTGTTTAGCCTCCAAGCACTGTGAGGGTGAAGTGCTACGAAGCCGCGGGGATAGGATTTTCGCAAAATGCGTCCGTTGCCTCAGCACGATGAGCATGACTCAGATCTGCCCTCTCATCTGCCCACGTGGTAGGAATTCTCCTGGGGGCTGTTGTCCCGGACCCTTTGTTGACCCAGAGCGCGCAGCTTTGTCGCCTGGGCTGCATGTGGATGGGTTTACCGTCCTCCCCTTTCTCCAGCCTGCAAAGCCCTGAGTCAGGAAACCACCCTGAGAACAAGAGGAAAAATACGTTTGTGCCGGTCCCTGCTGTGCCCCCACGGCCCCACCCACGTGCCGAGTGGGGAGAGGGTGCTCCCGGGGTCAGACGTCCTGCAGCCCTCGCACCTGCGCAGGAAGACTTCCCGGGGTGTTTGGGTGGACACACAGACGCAGTCCTGGGTCACCAGTAGAGTTCGCAGCCCACTTGGTGTCAAGGGCGCCTGGCAGGAGAAGGGCACGGTGGCCCTTGGGCAGGGGTCTCGTTGGCCCCTCTGCCCACTGCCGCTCTGGGCGGTGGTTCCTTCTGCAGAGACCCCCAGCCTTGCATCCGGCAGCGTGAAGGCTGGCGCTGGGTTCCTCCATGACTGAGCCGCCCCGCCGCCCCGCTTCCAGGAGCTCTGGGGGCACGGAGGGGGGGTTCCGGGTTTCCTGCTTTCAGTCACGTTTCAGTGAATTACCAGGAAGCTTTAGAAAGAAGTGCTTTGCTTCCTGCCGTTGGCATTCAGGAATTCGACACGTGAGCTAAAATTCTTCAGTCTTCTATCTTTTCTTGCCTAAATTTGCCCTTCAGTTGTTGGCTCCTTCAGTCAGGTCTCCTGACCTGCCTCCCCCTTTTCATACAAAAAGTGAGGAAATGAACCTGTAGAGTGATGTGATTCTGAATGAGAAATTGCTTCGAGCAAACGATTAACGGTTCAGAAATTCACTAACACGGTAGGAGTTTTTGTCCATGATCCTCCCTTTTATTCTCTCTCTACTGGCCTAGAATGGGGGTTCGGTGATTGTGGAAGAGGGTGAGAACGTTCCAGTTAGGCTTTGTGCATTTGAGTATTTCTGTCTCCAGAAAGAAAATAACAGCCCTTGTAAAGGTGCTGGGCTTTCTCTTCGAAGGATGACGGGTAATGGCACAAGGACATTCTCCCACCAAAGGGTGACAACTAATTATAGAATCGGCATCAGCTGGGCATCACCCATTCCTACTCTGTGCCATCTGGAACAGGTTAGTCCTTTATCCTCACAAGTGCCCTTAATGATAGACCTCCAGAGAGCGGTGGGTCACTGACCCTGCACACATCTGCTCACCCTCTTCTCGGGGCTGCCCGCGCCCCCAGGCGGGAGGGGCAGGGCCGGCGTGGACCATCTGTGATCAGGGGAGAGCTCGAAGGCCTTGTCGGGATTGTGACCAGTGTGGACGTGTCAGAGGGCCTGGGATGGAGCGACTTCTTAAAACCCCTGAAGATGCGACCTGAACATGAAGGGTCGTGTTTCCTGCATTTCAGCCTTCTGACTTGAGTGGACCGGCTCGTTTCTTACTGTCTTGCTCTGAGGTTATGGAGCTGGGGAAGCAGTTTGATTGACATTATTTCTCAGATTCTACAAGAAAGAGCCACAGGCTTTGTGCACATTGAAGCCTTTCTCTGTGGCTTCGTGTGTCCAGCGAGGGGCCCGGCCTCATTGCTGTGCTGGGAGCTAGGACCTTCGGGCTAAAGAGCCTGATACATCCTGGGGACACAGATGCCCCATTCTGACATCAGAAATGCCAGCACAGGAAGCATGTGGCAGTCAGGGGAAAGGGACTGTTTTTCTTGCCAACTTCCATCCGATCGTAGGCAGGGAGGCCTTGCTTTCTCAGAGAAAGTGTTTACTCCCCTGGGTGTTTGCCCGTTCCCTCCGGACCAACAGAGAGTGCTGGACTCACTATTCTGGGCATCGCTTATGCGTCCCTGGATCCATGGGTTGGTACCCGGTTTCTCTACAGTCTTTTCTAGAACAACGTAGGTTTAAAGCTTTCCTGAGATTTACACAGTTCTTGGTCACTCAAGAAAAGACCTCGGTAACTAACACAGCCATCCTGTCTTCTGTCGATGATGCTGCCCAGAACGTGCAGAACGAGGCCTGGGTGCAGCCAAGCTGGAGGATGCAGCAAATCCTTCAAAGGCTTTCTAGCTCCTTCTTTAAAATGCGGCCGAATGGGGGGAATTCGTGCTGACTGCTAGGGAACAGTTCTTATTTATAACGGAGCTGGCTTTAAGCAAGATGAGTCTCCTGTCTGCTTCCCACTTGGCATCTTTGTGACTCACGCTGTCGTGCTCTTCTTGCCCGGTGGCTCAACACCACGGTTATCTGTGTGCGCGCACGCGATCGGAGTTCGGATGTTGCTTCCCTGCTCGTTCATTCATCAAATCTCGATTAAGTACCTCCCCGTGCTGGCCGTCACACGGGTGCACGCACGTGGGACATACGTGTACGGTGCGTGTGTTCCCGCTTTTTCATTACTCCCTCTTGGGCGGCGCGTTCGTAGCACACGCTCCATGAGAGCTCGTTCACCGAGGCTGTGTCCCTGCCCTCCCTTTCCCATCACGCTCACGTGAACTTCGGACACGGGGAACTACGTTGGCAGATTCCTTCACTCGGCCCCCAGTCCTGACCCAGTGGGTGGTGTACGCCATCCGCAACCTCACTGAAGACAACAGTCAGAACCAAGATCTCATTGCCAGGATGGAGGAGCAGGGGCTAGCGGACGCATCCCTGCTGAACAAGATGGGCTTTGAGGTGGAGAAGAGGGGCGACAAGCTGATTCTGAAGCCGACTAGTGACCCACCACCGCTGGTGAGTGTGCCGGGGCGACCTGCCGCCCCCTCTGGGTCCCTGCGCCCTGTCCCCTCAGCCTGTGACGGGTTCCTTCCTAAGAATATGGCTGGGAGCACTTTGCTTTCTAAAATGGCCAAGAAAGTGTGAAATTTAGTTGCCAATAATTTGGGGTTTTTGTTGTTGTTGTTGTTCTGGCTTTATGCTGCCGTTGTCTGAAAAGTTCAAACTCATTTTAGGGGGGAAATAGAAAAATCATATCAGAATTTTTACATGGTCGAAGTTTCTGGGAGAGATGGCTACTATGAAAAGAACAGGCATCTCCCTATAGAATGCTGGGTGAGTTGTGTCAGGTTTCTCTCTCAGCTCTTGACCAAAATCTGCTGTGTTTCCCCCACCCGCCTTGGATGACTCTTACAAATAGATCTGTTATATCTGCCATTTTGTTTCTTTTTTTTTTCTTAGTGAATGAGCTCTCCATCAAAATACCTGAATTTTTGGAATCTGTTTCCTGGATTTTTCATGTTCTGCATTATGTGAAATCGCAAGTGTTTGAAGAGTTATTAAGTGTAAATCCAGGAACACGTGAATCCTTTAGATAATAGAGTTTAATGTGGGTAAGCCCGAAAGTGAAAGTACCTGAGTATTCTGTTGTTTTCTTTGCTTTAGAAACTGTCTGGTTTGCCTTTGTCCCCATGGATACAGTGTGCGTTTCAGTAATGCATTGTACTTCCTGTGGCAACAGATAATAAATTCTCCTCCTCGAGGGAGGCTCTATCCCTTATTTGGCAAAGCCTGGAACTTTGATGGGATTCAGTTTGCTCCTTCAGATGGCGAATCAGCCGGTTCCTTTTCTTCTGGCCTGTTGGGTTTTCCGCACTCTGGCAGGCAGTTGAAGTAGTTTCTCACTGTGATTAATTCTCGCAATCTCTTTTCACCCTTTCTGCCTTTCCAAAACATTGACAAGACTCATTTCCAGCTAATTAATTCGAGAGATGCTGAAGAATAGAGAAGCTCGCTCTTCATTTTAGGGACTGGGCTGTGCTTGTCACTGAGCCCGGCCCTAGGGAGAGAGAGGGGAGAGTGTGCGGACTGTTAACTCTTCTCTTTCCAAATCACCCGGGAAGAGACCTCTCGGACCATTGTGCTCCCAGGGGGATGCCTGCGTCTGTGAAGGGGACTCTGTGCACAGGACCACAAGATTAAAGAGAGTCCCTGTCCTGTTCACTTTCAAGGACACGGTCTCCTGAAGCACACCACTGCAGGTCTGGCCACGGCTCCGCTTTGTGGAGTTGCAAAAGTAGCTTTGGGGAGCAGGAGCAGATTTGACCCTGTATCTTTCTACACCATCCCCCCCCCCCCCACCAAATACGTACTCAGAAGAGCTGGAGCTGGATTAAAGGAGCACTGGGATTTTAGATCACTGGTGTAAGCAACAAAAGCTCTAGGGGGGAGGTCATGTATGAACATTCCTGAACAGCCCGTTACTGTAAGCTATCTAGAGATTTTGCATAGTTCCTGTTGAATTTTCCAAAATAAAAAGATTCCGCCAGAAGTGTTAACTGAGATACTGACCGTTCCAGAGTAAAGTGCTTTTTTTTTGTAGTCATACTTCAAATTGCTTTTGTAAAAACAGCTCAGGTATGTTCAGAATGAAATAAAAGTGGTCCCCTGTGCTAACGTGCTCTCTATGTCCGAAAAAACGTCAGCTTCTAGAATTGTGGTCATCTGTGAATAGCATTTTTTTCCCTCTCATTTATGACATTCCATCAGTAAAGAAGCCTTTGCAAAATTTAAGTCATTCTTTTCTGGGATGCAAAGAGTTAACATCCTGTCCTCTAAATAGAAGGCCTGCCAGAGGAAAAAAAAACAGTGGGAGTCCCTTTTTCCTTTTAACAAGTTTGCAATAGACACTTCTTTTTCTTGCCTCTCAATGGATGTGTGCACACCAGTGGAATCAAGCAAACATGTCGGTATAAGCCATATGATAACAAACACAAATAAACAAAAGGGAGCCTTGTGTGGGAACACAGAAAGGGGTAATGGCTGTGTGTTTTCTAACTGGGAAATGTGGGGCTTGCATAGTGAAAACATGCTGACGGCTGCATTGTGGCTGCTTGGATGCCCTGGCTGGCCGAGCCTCCAGGGCGACCAACAGCTTCCCTGTCCTCTCCCCGGGGCTTGGCCATTCTGAGCGCCTCGTCTTACATGCTTACTGCAGAGGATTAAATCACCAGCTCAGTCAGTCATTTAGAAGAAGAAAGGAAGGAAGGCCAGCCTAACCGCATTTGTAAAGGGACAGAATGGTCGCAGCAAGTTCCGTGGCCGTATTATTGCTTCCAAGAGCAAACTAACAAAGCTGTTCAATTTTTTAGCTTCATTATCAGAGAAAGCGGGGGAAGGCCGTTCTGCTTGGTACTGAGTCCTAAGTGTTTGCAGAATGGTTTTGTTTGATGCGCTAACGAGGGATGTTAATATTTCAGAAATACTTGCTTTCACCATTTTAGTAATATGCTATTCTAATTTGTCCGTATTTTACATGTGTGTGTGTCCCTATGAATACACCTCATAGGGTTGATAATGAGGTTTTTTGAGAGGCTAATATAGAGATATATTCTTGTTCAGTAACTTTTGAATCTAGCCTCAGAGCTTGGAAACGACTAAAAGATGCCCATTTTGCAAAATTGGACATAGAGAAGTGATTGCGGTCATTTGAGCTACAATTAGTACATTTTAAATAAAAAATTAACATGTTATATATATACATACGTATATGTACATATATATATATATATCTTGCGCCTATTATCTACTGAAGGCATCAACATCCCGTTCTTTTACTAATATCCGGGATTTAAATGTTATTGAAATGTCATCACTCTCCTTTCATTTCCGTCCTCGAATGAATAAACAAAGACCTTATTAGTAGAAATGGCAGTCACTGCAGGAGGAAGACATGAAAATACGTCTTCCCTCGTCAGCAAGTTCTGCACGTAGGAGCTGGTCTTTACGTGCGAGTCAGTAAAATTGAGACAGAACTGTAAAATGCGGTGAAGTTGACGAGGAACCCTAATATTCAGAATCTAACACAAACCCAGTCCTTTGGAGGTTGGCTCCCTCCTGCCCCCGACCAAAGGGCACTTTCGGTGCTGTCCGTGGTCCTGATAATTCCAGCCACAGCGGCCTGTATATGAGAAGTCAATTAAAAACCTTGTTTTCAAATTCCTTTTTTCCCCTTGCATTTGTATGCTATAATATCTATTTTTTTTCCTCCCTACAAATTTTTATATACTTATTTGGATTTTTTTTTTTACATCAAATCGTGTTTAGGTACAATACAAATTTAATTTACCATCTGTAACCTATGTAAATGTTAAAGGTAAGTTTTTTCTGTACCTGTAGTGGTGATAGTGTTAGCCCACTCCTCGGACTTTCCTCATCACAACTGGTTATGTCTGCGGAAATGGCTTTTTGAAGGTTTTGGTCATCATTCATTGTTGCTCCAATTGAAACCTTAAATTAGAAACATTACATTAAATGTTTCTTTTTGTTTCAACAGCATAATGTATGTTCTTCCTTTATGCACAGTGTGTCCCGCTCATTTTATGTCTGTCCGTTCAGTGGGCACTTGCGTGAGGTTTTCTGGCACGGTGTAGAGCACTACGGTGGTCGGAAGGCGTCAATGGAAGTGAGCCCATGGGTTGCGGCCCCCCCTCCCCACCCCCCATCTCTCGCCCATGCAGCTCCAGGCAGACTCCGTAAGCTCTGCGCCTCCGTTTGCTCGACCAATAAAATGGTGCTTACAGTAGCACCGACACATAGGCGTGTCTAAGAGTAAAAATTGGTGAGCTTGCTGACAGTACCTGTTACATCATAAGCATTCCTTACTGCCCACTACTCTTCTTGCTGGACCTGCGTCTTCGGGCCCCTCCCACCTCCACTGTGAGTGTGTCTGATGGAAACACGTGGAAACCTCACCTTGTCTCCCGCTGCCCCCATCTCCACGGTGCCGGACACACAAATGCCACTTATTTCTTGAGCAAATACTCGAGTGATGCTTTCTGTGTACCGGGCAGGGTTCTCAGCACTTGGAAAATATGAATCGTTTAATCTTCAGAGCAATGATACAGCGTGTTTTGGGATTAATCCCATTTCATGGATAAGGAAGTTGAGTTGCAGGGGTTAAGGCCCAAGGCCACACAGCAATAAATGCGTGGTGATTAACTGCTGTGGTTAATTAGGAGGGTATGAGTAAGGAGGAAAGTACGGCTTCTTTCCCAGAAGCATGGAAAGTAAATCTAGCAGAAGTGCCTGGACTGTGGCTCAGGATGTAGAGCAAGGGGAGCTCCCTGGGAAGCACGCTGGCTTGCCGTTAGAAAATCCCAAGGCTAAACCTCACCTCCACAGACCGCCGGCTGTGTGATCTTGAGCAAGTTGCTTAGCTGCCCAGGGCCTCCATCTCCCCAGGCAGTGTCCCAGGCAGGCACTGGGGGCCCAGCGGTAGAGAAGGCAGACACAGCCTATGCTCTCGAGAAGCTTCTGTTCTGATGAGAATGACAGAAAATTAACACGTGAACAGGTAAGTAAGAACAAGGGCATCCCATACTCTAGTGAAGGCCGTGAAGAAAACAAGGTGACGATACAGATGGTAAGTGGGGTGTCCTCTCTGAGACGGTCACGTCTGACCTGTGCGCAGAGCTGGGGCAGAGCGTTCACAGTGAGACAGCATCGAGCCCAAAAGCCCCAAGGTGGCAAGCTTCACGTGGTCAGCGGCCAGAAGGGTGGCCGGGCCAGTGGGACCAGTGCCTGGTAAGCAGGGTGACGTGGCGTGAGGGAGACTTGGTCAGATGGGGTAAGCCCGAGTCTGATCACACAGGGTCTTGGAGGCCCTGGGGGCATTTGACACTTAACTGGAATGTGTTGGGAAGGCACCAAGTGGCAGTCGGCATAGGAATGAGATCTACTTTGCGTTTTTCGGTGACCACTCCTGCGGCTGTGTGGCAGATGAATTGCAGTGAAAAGAGAACAGAAGCCGAGACAATATTGATGGAGCTCCTGGTGATGGTGGCTTAGACATAGGGGGGTCAGTGGCTGTGGGGAGGCAGGTTTACGTGCGGCGTGTGTGTTGGAGTTCATAGGACTTGCTGATGGATTGTTGGGGATGGGCTCGATGAAATGAACAGGAATAACTCTTAAATTTTTGTTGAGCAGCTGGGTAGATGATCGTATGTTCCCTGAAGTGGAAAAGTTTGATGTGAAGGGGCAGAGGGAATCGAGTCTCCTTGGGGCAAATGAAGTTTGAGATGCTTTTAAAACCTCCCAATGGATTGGGTATACCAGACGGGATCCCAGAAGACAGGTCAGTGCTGGGAATACGTCTTTGGAGTCACGTAGATGATGCTCGAAGGCATGGAGATAAAGGGGATTGTCTCGTGCGGGAGTGTGTAGAGAAGAGGGCCTCCAACGTGTAGCCCATATTTTAAGCCTACATATAAGCCTACACTTAACATTATAGCTTAAGGTACGTCTGTACACTAAAATCCCTCCTAAAAAGAGTTTCACTGACAGGATATTGCATCGCGGACTGAACCATCCTCTTATCATTAGGCGTTTTGTATCCTGTTTCTCATCATTATAGATGCTGTTGTGAACATCTTGGTGCTAGGGCTTCATTTGCATTCTAGGGTGTATACTATGGGAGGTCAAGGAAGGAAGATAGGTTGGGGAGCTAGAGATTTTCTTAGAGATTTATTTATGTTAGAAAAGAGAGGGTGCTCCAAAATCCATGATGGTTCTGACCAGCCTCCCTGAAGATGACTAAAAAGCCGGCCAAAATATTTTTAAACTACTATTTGAAGGTACCAGGGAGCTAACAAGACACAGTGAAAAATTACAGGGCCAGGACCCAGGAATAGCCAGAGGCTAGGAGATGAGCCTGGTGTTTGGGCTGCTTTTTTCTCTAGAGGTTTTGTCATTTCAGAGAGAAAAACAAAGAGACTGGAGTTCCTCGCAGCCTTTAGGAGCCACGGTGATGGGGACTATTGCCTGGTAAACCTCTCTTTCTTTAGGTCAGGACCCCGAAGGGCTGTACCAGAATAGTGGTCGTGAACCAGAAATAACCCAGGGGATGACTCTCAGTTTAAAATATTTTCAGGGGGCGCCTGGGTGACTCAATGAGTTAAAGCCTCTGCCTTTGGCTCAGGTCATGATCCCAAGGTTCTGGAATCGAGCCCCACATCAGGCTCTCTGCTCAGCAGGGAGCCTGCTTCCTCCTCTGTCTGCCTGCCTCTCTGCCTATTTGTGATCTGTCTGTCAAATAAATAAACAATTTAAAAAATCATTATAAATAAAATATTTTCAGCCCCAGAAATTGAATTTCAGTAACCTGGTGTGCCGTGCCTTCAGTCAGCCTGGATTACTGCTGTCCCAGGTACCTGGCAACAAAATTCCTCTCTGGAAAGAGATACCACCTTTGATCTCAAATTATTGGTATAATTTTCCATATATGTTCTCTGGCAGTCAATCAAATAATACGAGGTGACAAGACAACTGACACGAAAATTAAGAGAAATCATAAGTAATAGAAGTGAACACAGAAGGGCTGCAGATGATAGTGAGCAAACATTTAAAACCACCTTGTTCAGTGTTTAAAGAGATGAAAGAGAAGATTGAAGATTGACATCGAACATGTCAGCAAAAGACAGGACACAGCATGAAAGGGACTTAGAAAAATTCATGAACTAGAGAAAATATAACTAAAATTGAGGAATCAGTAGTTGGTTTTAGCCACAAAAGAGAGAAATTGTACATGGAAGACGAACCAGTTGAAAATATCCAAAATGAACCACTAAGGGACAAAATGATGGAAAGTACAGAAGATGGGGTAAGAGACATGGGATACAGTGACAAGGTCTAATGTCCACATGTATAGTCTAAGAAGAAAAGGAATGGATGTTTTACTTCTTAGAAATAAAACCTTAAATCAAAACTAAACCTTAGGGACGCCTGGGTGGCTCAGTCGGTTAAGCGGCTGCCTTCGGCTCAGGTCATGATCCCAGCGTCCTGGGATCCCGCATCGGGCTCCTTGCTTGGCAGGGAGCCTGCTTCCTCCTCTCTCTCTGTCTGCCTGTGCGCGCTCTTTCTGATAAATAAATAAAATCTTAAAGAAAAAAACAAAAAACTAAACTAAACCTTAAGCTTGAAGTATCCCCAAGAAGGCAGTAGCAAAAGAAAGTTAACGTGAACACCACTTCGCTTAGATGGGTGGTTCTTTCCTTCAGTCAGCTAAGTGGTGATTGCATCCGTCTCTCTTCCTCCCTCCCTCTCTCTCTCCCCTCCCCCTTCTCCCTTTGCAGTGGCATCACCTGCTCCCAGCCAGTGTCTGGTGACGACCGCCTGCCAGTGTTCTTCCCCAGTCTGCAGAAGGGGTTGGAGTCATACGGTCAGCTTGCAGTGGTCTGTCCTCTCTTAGCAAATGATAAAATAAGCAGACAGAAAGAACCCATAAAAATACTAAGTTTCGAGCAATTCCATTAGTAGGGTCAACCCTATTTGACTTCCATAAAACATCGCACCAACACCTGTAGAGTACACATACTTTCAAGATACAGGCGGAAGCACCTACCAGATCTGCCATTTTGCTGTACCATAAGACAGATACCAACACATTTCAAAGGATTAAAATCCTACAGAACATGTTCTGACCCTGGAACAGTTAAGCTGCATATCAAATAACTAGAAAATTCCCACAATTTTAGAAACTAAATAATATATTTCTCAAATACCTAAGGGTCAGAACTAAGAAATGAAAATCAGAAAGTATTTTTAAGTGGATGTTAATGAAAATACTAACATGTAGGGGGTACCTGGGTGTCTCAGTCTGTTAAGTGTCCCAACTCTTGGTTTCAGCTCAGGTCATGATCTCAGGGTTGTGGGATCGAGCCCCGCATCTGGCTCTGCGGTCAACCTGGAGTCTGCTTGAGATCCTCAATCCCTCTCCTGCCCCTGCCCCTCCACCGCTCATGTGTGCACTTGCTCTCCGTCTCTCTCAAATAAATAAATCTTTAAAAAAAAATACTGTATACAAAGTTTATGAGCTGCAATTAAAGCTACTTAGTTGGAGACTTGCTACCTTAAATGCACATGTGAGAAAAGAAGGCAGAGAATTGAACACCCTTCAGTAGAATGAACATGACTTAAATGCACAACTAAGGGGAAAAATAAGTAATAAACATAAGAGCAGAACATAGTTAAACAGGAAACAACCATAATAATTTTAAAAATTAAAAAAGAAACAGCAAAGATAAAGCCAAAAATTGCCTCTTAAAAAAATGCATTAGGGGTGCCTGGGGGGCTCAGTCGTTAAGCGTCTGCCTTTGGCTCAGGTTGTGATCCCAGGGTCCTGGGATGGAGCCCTGCATCAGGCTCCCTGCTCAGTGGGAAGCCTGCTGCTTCCTCTCCCGTTCCCCTTCCTTGTGTTCCCCGTCTCGCTGTGTCTCTCTATGTAAAATAAGTAAAAACCTTTTAAAAAATTTAAAAATGCATTAATGATAAAACTGTGTCACTGTGGATCATGTGAACGCTGAAAGTCCATAGAAGAATATTGTGACTATTTTATCCTAATAAATTTAAACTTATGGATGACATGAACAAATTCCTTTTTTTAAAAAAAGCAAAACAATGAAATATGTCTTAAAATATTTTAAATATTTAAAAATATTTTAAATATTAAAACTTCCACAGAGAAAACTCCAGGCTCAGATGGCTTCAGCAACCAATTCCGCCAGCATTTTAGGAAGAAATACTGCCGACCACATAACAGACTCTCAACAAAAAAGAGCAGGAACATGGCACAATGCACTTTGTGAGGGCAGCATAACCTTGAGACTAACACCTGAAAGTTTTATCAGAAGAAAGGAAAAGTGAAGTCCAATCTTAGGCATGAATGTGGACCCAGACAGTCTAATCACATGATTAACAAACTCTGTATTTTAGGAATGCAGGATTGGTGTAACATTTTTTTAATGTCAGTAAACATCACTATGTAAACATTAAAATCACGATCAATTCATGCAGAAAAAGTAAGTCAGTAAAAATTCCACAACCAATCATGATATTAATAAAAAATAGCAAATGGAGATATTATGATTAAGACTATCTACAAAAACTCTGACAGCAAGTCCTGTACTTTGTGAGGAAATGCTGGAGCTTTTCCCTCCGATGTTAAGAATAAGGCAAGGTTAGTCACAATTCACCACTTACGCTTACCCTTCTGTTGGGACTGTGAAATAGCCAGAGGTAGATCAAAAAAGCAGATTGAAGTGTTGTGATCGGAAAGACCTCGAGTGGGCGTTGGGGTGGTTCGTGCACCTCGTGGAGAAACGTTAGAGCGACTCGTGAGTCTAGCCAGGTTACTGAATACAAGGGTCACATACGAAGGTTCGTTGAGTTTCTACACTCCATGAATGAAGATTTAGAAAAGATTTTTAAATTCGAAAGCGTATGCGGAAATGGAAAAAGCCAAGAATAGCCAGTACGCTTTGAAAGAAGAGTGATTATCGGGACTTTGAAAAGCAAGTTTAGCAGCAGAATAGTCCAAAACCAGATGATCATCTGCGGACGCTTGATGTATTTTCTTCTCAAGGCACGGCAGGGCGTGCGGAGAGGGTGATCTCAACCAATCGGGCACGGGCCCCTGAGTGTCCGTGGAGGGCCAAGAAAACTTGACCCTTACCTTGTACCATAAGAAAATATCAATTCCCAGATGGATTGCATGTGTGAACAGGAAAAGCAAAATGCTAAAACTTCTAGGAAACAAGTCTCGCAAGAGATAGGGTCCGATTTCCTAACCGTGTTGTGCGAGCTATTAAAATGGACTGCCTTAAACATTAAGTCACAGTTGGTGAAAAGGCAATGGGAGAGGAGACTTGAAGCATATAATTGGCAAAGGGTTCATATCCCAGATAGATTAAGAGCTACATCTCAAAACGTTGTCCAAAAGGGTCCCAAAACTACAACAGGCACTGCACACGGAAGATACCCTTTTCGCCAAACACACCAAGGTACGCAACCTCATTAGTAATCAAAGAAATGCAAATTAAAACCACAGTGAAATGCCGCCACTACCCACCAGGATAGCTAAAAATAAAAAGACTAACAATACCATGTGTTTGTCGGTGAGGATGTGGAGCAGACAGAACTCTCAATCACGGCTGGTGGAAGTGGAAATTGGCACAACCCTATAACCACTTCGGGAAACAATTTGGCGTTTTCTGCTAACCTTGGAAGAATAGCATATTGCGTGACCAGCATTTCCATTGCAAGCTTCATACCTTACAGAAGTACGTGTGGGTGAGCCCAAAGACAGGAGATGTCACTGTCCAGACCGGCGTTGGACTTGGGAGAGCCAGGACCTGGGAAGGACCCGAGCCACCAGCAGCACAAGGACTAAGGTGGTACATTCAGAGTGTAGGGTCTGGCGGCCACAGTCGCCGGGGAGCAGCTACGCCCAAATGACAACCGTATGACTGTGCCCATGACGTTCGTAAGCAGGTTGACTGTGGGAGGAAGGGTAGTGGTTCCCTTTGCGGAGGAGAGAGGTGGTGGTCACGCGGGTGTGTTCTGTTTGTGAGAATGCCTGGCCTTGTACGCCTCAATGTTATGTCTCTGTCTGTCTGGGTTTCCTGTGTCACACCTAACCAAGATTCCCGCCGGGTGCAGGTTGAGCTGTTCTCCCCAAAGACCTTAAAAAGAGCGGCCCGGCAGGAAGGAAGCTTACTTCTCCTGGCCTAGCAGCCTCCGCTGTGTGCGGAGACGGGCGGGCGGGGCTGGGTACCCCAAGCTCTCAGGGTCAGCAGGGGCCTGGCTCCTCCCTGTCCTGTCCTTCTGCCGTCTCCTGCAGTGTCCCCCTGGTGCGCGGCGAAGTTGGGTGGCCTGTTGTGCCGATTTTCCTGCCTTTGGGAGAAAGCACAGAGGGTAAAGGGCAGGCAGTTTCCTTTGAAGGAAGTGATCTGGACTTGGCCTGCGTCTCTCACTCACGTTCTCTGGGCGACAATTCAGCGCATGGCCACACGTATTCCTGAGTGAAACCGACCGCGTGGTCTCTGGCTGGGTGGTGATGTGGCCCGCTCAGAGTGCAAGTGGTCCCTGACCACAGGAAGGAGGGACAGCGGGTCGTGGGCACAGTCAGCAGCATCTGCCACCACGGAGGTGTAGTCGTGGAGCGTCGCGTGGCTGCTGGGAAGGCAGGGACACGGTCTCACCCTCTCGCGTCGCCAGCCCCCCGCCTCGTGCCCGCCCCGGGCTGTTCGGGCAGGTGTTTTGTGGCTCGAGTGTCCACAGGCTGAGAAAGGCTGATGCGTGTGCCGAAGGTTGCCCAGAGAAGGTGCCAGGGGTCAGACTGGATGCAGCCAACCCGTCACCGGATTCCGGAGCTGAGCGTGTCCGGAAGGAGGGGAAGGCAACGGTCCGGAGCCCCGTCCAGTAGAGAATGAAAGAGACGCCAGGGAGCAGAGCCCAAGAGGTGGGGGGTGTGAAGGCCAAAGCAGCTTCTCGAAGGCCCTGGGGTGTCCCACTCCCTGCCTGGGCGAGGTCACACGAGCACATCGTTTGTAGGGGAGGCCTCGACGGCCTTTCTGTACTGCAGTCAGACCAGGATCCTAGGCAGCTGGAATCGCAGTCTCCCTGGTGCGGTCCCGCAGGCAGGAAACGGGGCTTTGCAAGGCCTTGTCTCAAGTGTGTGTGAGAGCTGGCCCAGTCGGGCTGGCAGGGGCCGGAGGTTCCATGGAGCGGCTCACCCTCCTGGGGACCAGAGGGAAGCAGCAGGTGAAGGCCCCTGCAGCTCAGAAAAGGAGTGACGGAGCCTCCATCACCTAGAGGAAGCCCTGTTTGTAGGTCCCTATGAGCCTCAGTTTCTGTTTGTAAAAGGGTGAGGACCACACAGGACCTCTGTATTTGGGTTCCCCGAGGAACAGAGGCCACAGCACGTGTATGTATAGATAGAAAGGGTTATTCTCAGGCATTGGCATGTGTGATTTTGGGAAGCAAATGAGTCCCAGCGTCCACCGTCAGCAAGGGGGAGACCTGGGAGAGCCGACCGTGTTGCTCCAGTCCGAGTCCAAAAGGCTTCAAGCCCCGGGAAGAGCCAGTGTTTCTGCGAGAGCCCGAAAACAGGAAGAAAGCCGAAGTCCCAGCTCCAGGCTGTCAGGCAGGAGGGGAACCCCCCCCCCCCACTTTCTCAGGGGAGGTCAGCCTTTTTGCTGTCTTTGGGCCTTCCGCTGAATGGATGGGGCCAACAGTTGGGGAGAGCCATCGGCTTCACTCCGACCACTGATGCAAACGCAAATCTCATCCGTAGGCCCCCCACACACACACCCCGCCACACCCAGAATCGTGTTTGAACAAATGTCTGGGCCCCCTTGGCCTGGCCAAGTTGATACAGAAAATGAACCATCACATCTTCTAGGGGGCTGGGAGTCCAAGGGGGTGCAAGGGCCATATGGGGATGGAGCATGGACTCGGGAGGAGGACGGCCAGAGGAGCAGCTGCAGCCGGATCATCAGGGACGGGCACTGTCAGCTGGTGGCTTCTCTGGCCTTCTGCACTAGGGGGCCAGTGAGAGCAGGGGGCTGTGTCTGTCTGATGTCCCTTGTGTATCCAGCGCTTTTAGAGGCAAATCATGTTCCCCTGCCCATACTCCTGTATTGAAGTGCTAACCCCAGGACCTTAGAATGTGACTGTATTTGGAGATAGGGCTCTTTAAAGAGGTGATTAGAACGAGGCTGTTAGGGTGACAAATCCAATCTGATGTCTAAGAAGAAGAAATTTGGCCACAGAGAGGCAGCAGGAATGTGTGTGCATAGACGGATTCACACGAAAATCAGCAAGAGGGAGGGTCACTTCAAGCCAAGACGAGAGGCCTCAGAGGAAACCAGCCGCCCGCACCTAGATCTCTGGCTTGTGGCCCCGTGAATCTCGAGAGGATGGAGAGCTGTTGTCGGAACCAGTCTTCGGCAGCCCGAGCAGTGCTCGCGGCACTGAAGGCTGAATCAAGCAGATGCTCGTACCATGGCCCTTGGCTCCCAGTGTCCTGTGGGGAGGAAGACCTATAAGCGAAGAAGCCACAGCCCTGGGTGCTGGAGGGTCTCAGGCTTCCCAGCCGCAGCTCACACTGGTCAGGATGGCCGGGAGGACATTCCAGGCAGGGAGCCGGTGTGGACATCAGCCTGGGGCCAAGAGACAACGGCCACCTCGTGCTGAAGGGTCACCTGCCTGCCGGAGGACTTTGGGCTGTGGCCTGAGATGACGGGGAGCCCCCAGCAGTAGAGTCTCCCTCTGGAGGCTGCAGGTGTGTCGGACGAGGCAAAAACAGGCCAGGCAAGAGCCCGCCTGGCAGAGGGGAAAGCCGCAGACTCCGGTCCCAGTCCCAGCGCTGTGAGCTCGGCATGCTGCTGGGCATCTGTGCGCACCAGTGTCCACCTCTTCTCCATCAAGCAAGAATTAAGGTGAGGATCAGCCCTCTGGTTTCAGTAAGGGGCTCTTCGTTGATGCTCGGCAATGGCAGCTGTTCTGCTGGGGCCCCCATGGGGGTGGGTGCTCGCCATGGGCAGCTGTTCTCTTTTGGGTAGACCCCAAAGAGAATGGTGCCCTGGCAGAGGAAGGCAGAGCCTGGGCTGGGCTCGGCCTTGGCTCCAGCCCCACCCTGCTTCCTTCCACAGGATCGGTGCCAGTCCTTCCTCTCCCTGTTCTGAATACTTGTCATTCCTTCAGGCTCCAGCATAATGCTCTCCTCTTCCAGGAAGTCTTCAAGGACTTGGGTCCACCTTAATCCACACCTTCCAGTACTCCCCGGGGTAGGCAGCCCCGCCCTAGAGTGTTTCGTGAGTGGGACTCAGAATAGGCACCGGGGGAGGGAGGTGAACCTGACACCGTTAGGAAACAGCAGGGCACAGGAGTCTCGAAATGGCCAGCACAGCCCATGTGCCTTTCACACACCTGCGCTCTGCTGACACTGACCTGCCTTTCCAGACTGCCTGTCCTCATGCTCAGGGCCTCCTCGCTCCTGTGCCCCTTCTAGCGGGCTCGAGCCCCACCCATTTTAAAGAAAAAGGAAACCTCCCATTCCAAGTTCCCTTTTATTCCTTACTTAGCCTAGTTGTCTTCAAACTTTTTGTTCACATCTCCTTAAAAGAACTTTGAAAAAAAAAGATACCAACATTTCAGGTTGATACCTAAGCCTTTCATCTTTGGTCTTTATAGTTGGACGTAGTACAATTTGCCATAAGTACTAGAGCTACTTTAAAATATTGTATCACTCCTTTCAGTGATTTGGTAGAATTGAAGTATCAAAAAATGTGGCCCCCATCATAATCCACCATAAAAATGAACGTGCTTGTTTTTAAAAATGCCTGGAAATTTTATTCTAACTCTATCTTCTGCATTTCCTTTCATTTTCACACAGAATTCTATCCAAATGCAGCATTTTAATGCTTGAAATTATACAGAGCATGTATGCTTTTGTATACTGAATTAAGTACTGACCATGACAGAAATAAATTAAAATCTATAACAAAAAGGTAATCTGGAAAATATCTGAACATTTGGAAGTTAAGAAGTGCACTTCTGGGACGCCTGGGTGGCTCAGTTGGTTAAGCGGCTGCCTTCGGCTCGGGTCATGATCCCAGCGTCCTGGGATCGAGTCCCACATCGGGCTCCTTGCTCGGCAGGGAGCCTGCTTCTCCCTCTGCCTCTGCCTGCCTCTCTGTCTGCCTGTGCTCGCTCTCTCTCTCTCTCTGACAAATTAAAAAAAAAAAAAAGTTAAAAAAAAAAAAACAGAAGTGCACTTCTAAGTAACCTGTGGGCCAAACAGGAAATTATTAAATTTAAAAGGTTTATGTGAATGATAAGGAAAACACAAGTACACGAAAATTCTCGAAATGCATGTAAAGCAATGTTTAAGGGACATGTAGGGCTTTAAAGTGCTTTGTTAGAAGAGCAGTTTAAAATCAATGATCTAAGTTTCCACCACAAGCTAGAAAAAGAAGAGCCCATGAACCACTAACTAGAAGGATGTAAACAGTACCGGGGAAAGCATGAGCCAGACAGAGAAAACTGGTCAATAGTAGAGAAAATCAATAAAATCAAAAGCTGGTTATTTGAAAAGACAGACAATGTTTCTGAATCCCCAGCGAGACAGCTCAGGAGGAAAAAACCCCACAAATTATGAGGAATGAAGGATGGGACATCACTACAAATCCTACAGACATTAAAGGAAAATGAGGAGAATATGACAACTTTATGCCAAAATTATTTCTGTGAAAGACACAGAATTTCAAAATGGACACAAAAGGAACTAGAAGATTCAAATAGCCCTATATCTATTAAAGAAATTGAATTTGCGATTACTCTTTTCACAAGGAGAATCCCAGGCCTCTACCTCCAGTCTTAATGCCCTCGAAAGCACGCCTCACCCGGCAACCCATGACCTTTCTACAGCACAGGTCCGCCATGCCCTTCCCCTCCCCGAACTTATTCAGGGCTCACTCCCCAGGATGACATTCAAGGCAGCTGGACCCCGGGGCCCCTCCTCTCCAACCCAGTCCTTCTCCACTCGGCCCCAACCCCCCACGCTGGAGTGCCGGCACACCTGATTGCTACCTGTCCCTCTCTGGGGGCAGTACCCCTTGCCCCCACCAGGGGGCATTTAGGAATGTGTGGAAGTGTGAGTTGTCGCACTCCAAGACTGTCCCCATCACGGACATTGAGAGGGCAGGTGCTGGGGTGTCAGATGTCCAGCAGTGCCTGGACCGGGCTTCACAGTGAAGAATGACCCTGTTGAGAATGCCAGAAGGACCCCACGGAGTCACACCTGGGAAGGAGCCTTGCTCCTCGCTCTCCCTGCTACCATCTCCCACCACTTCCTCACTGGGCCAAATGTGACTGGGCCTTTGGGGCTCGGCTTAAATGTTGGAGACCTTCAGGAACACGCACCCAGGATCTGGCCCCCCACTGCCACGCCCCTTTTATTAGCCCAAGGTCAGTCCAATTCCAGGACAGAGGCTGGGTCTGAGTATACTCTGGAAAACACTAAGAAGGGGCAAGGAAAGTTCTGTTTACTCCATAGCTATGGAGAAGCCTCCCCACTCCTGACAGGCTCTTGCCTACTCTGCGTTTTCCTGGATTTAAGTAGTTTTTCCAAGAGCTCTGGCTCCTACCTGGGCCCTCCCCCCGCTTCTCTTCCGGGTCCCCTTCCCACCCCCCAGGCCGGTGTGTCTTCCTGTGGGCCGTCCCACCCCCTCAGGGCAGATCCTCCGAGGAAAGGACAGAATCTGTGGGATAAACAAGGCGAGGACAAGAGCCCTGCTGTGGCACTCCCCTCGTCTGCCAGGACGGCCCGGCCACCCGTCTGGTGTCACCTTGTCAACATCTCGCATCGGTAATCACGGGTTGTGGGCTTTCTGAAATCTGTAAAACGCAGGGAAGAAAAGTCTCCCCTGTGCTTTTGTCCTTGATTCTCTGCTTCTTTCCATGTGCGGCTGAGTCTAAAGACCTGTCAGTCGAGGCGAGAGGATTAGCCTCACCCATGTGAAGGGAAAATTGGGAAGAAAAAAAAAAAAAAACAACCTTGTCTGAACTTGAAAATAAAAATGCTGATGTGGTTTATATTCCAGAAACATATCTTACTGATTAAGAGCATGGGGAGCTACCAGCTCGTGGGTGGGCCGCCGGGAGCTGGCCTCCCCGCTCTGCCGAGGCCGGGCCAGGCGGGGGCCGGTGGGGAGGCCCCAGGGTGACACGCGGCCACGCACGTCCTCGCCGGTGGGCCCGGCCGCACTTGCGCGCACGTGCTCCGTGGAGACGGGGCCGCGTCCTTTGCCTCCTCTGTCCACCTGCACACGAGGGGAACGGAGAGGCAGGGGGTCCCCGTGGGAAGAGCGTGGACCTGGGGGCAGGCAGGGCTGGGTTTAACCCTGGGCAGCCGCTTGTTAGCTGAGTGGCCCTGGGCAAGCGACACACTCTTTGAGCCTTGGTTTCTGGGCACCTACTTGGTCGAGGTCGAGATAAAGCAAGTGTGGCTGTTGACACGTCCATGCCCGCGCAGGCCAGATGCTCCGTGAGCGGAAACCACTCCAGGGGCAGCTCGGCACTCTCCTTCCCCTCGCCCCCACCCCTGCCCACCCTTGGTCCCCCGGGCCCATCGCTCGCCCCAGCAGCCTTCCTCGGTCTGGGTTCTCCACCCTGGGCTCGAGCTGTGGGAGGGGCTCTGGCCCGGCGGGCCTTGGTGCCCACGTCGGCGGAAGGGGGCCGGTACCTCCGCACACTTCGAGCACACAGGGCTGTGGCTTGGCATGACCGCAGAGGCTGCCGCCAGGAAGGCCCACGGCGCCAAGGGCTGGATTCCTCCTGGCCCGGCCCGGCCCAGCTGGCGTTTTCTCCAGTTTCATTGGGTTGGGTTCCCGAGCGATGGCAGCGATCGATAATGCGGTAATTGGGGTGACCTGGGTATTCTCCCGGTGCTGCTGCCGGTGACTCACGCTCCGAGTCCGTCCCCCGCTGTCGTCGGCGCAGGAGACTCAGGCACTGGGTTTCACAACTCTGCTGCCTGGATGTGAGGTCCTTGAGTCACCCGCAGCTTCCATACCTCGGGAGATGTTTACGGGAGTCTTCGTTCCCAGAGCCCTAACAGATACGGTTTTCTGTGCGGCACCGAGAGGCTTTCCAGCTGCAGTCCCAGCAGTTACTCTCCGCTGTAAATCGCGCACCCGCGGGGGAGCCAAGCTCCCGAGGCCCCCATCCTCCCGGCCGGCCTCCGCTGCCCCTCTCCGTCCTTCTGGCTGCCTCCCGCTCTCCCGCTCCTTCCCGTCTCTCGCGGCGGGGGATCCGGTGGTGGAGGGCAGGAGCCCCGGCTCAGTGCAGGGCCGGTCCTGGGGGGGATCGGGGAGACACGGCCCGGGACGCATGCAGTCCCCAGCCACCACGGCCCTCACACCGTTCATCAAGCAAGACGCAAGGTCTGGTGGCGGAAGGTGGGAGGATGCAGCTCCGGGGCAACCAGCCCCTGTGGCAGCCCAGGTGCACGGCAGGAGGGGTGAACCCAGAGGCGGGGATGTAGGGAGAGGAGGCAGCAGGTCTGCACTGGCCCAGAACGGGGCTTCTCGCCCCTCTTCCCGCCTTTCCTCCTGTAAACAGGGACGTCTGCCAGTGCTGGGTCTGAATCCCGAGTGGAGTGCGTGGCAAGTGCTCAGCCCCCTGGAGACAGACCAGGTCCCTGCTCTGCTGGAGCGGAAGGACGGGTGCAGGAGGCCACTCCAGAGAAACAGTACGAAGAAGTGACAAGGGGGGGCACCTGGGTGGCTCAGTGGGTTGAGCCTCTGCCTTCGGCTCAGGTCATGATCTCAGGGTCCTGGGATTGAGCCCCACAGTGAGCTCTCTGCTCAGCGGGGAGCCCGCTTCCCCTCTCTGCCTGCCTCCCTGCTTACTTGTGATCTCTGTCAAATAAATAAAATCTTAAAAAAAAAAAAAAAAGTGACAAGGTCCCAGACTGGGGGTGGGGGTCAGGAAGGGGACCAGCCAGGAGGTGGGAGGATGGGGACCTTCCCACAGTGCCCGACAGCCCATGTGCCCTGCAGTGGAGCAGAGGGATCAGCCCCTCTCTTCCTAGCCGTGTGGCCTTGGCCAAGTGCCTTGACCTCTCGGGTCTTTGGCTTCCTTCTGTATGGAGTGGAGGTCCCAGTAACCGCCGCCTGGAGCCGCTGGGAAGGCCTGGAGCCGCTGGGAAGGCCGGGTAGCTAGCACGCACAGAGCGGCCGAGAGCAGCACCTGGCCTCTGACCGCATTCGATTCAGAGCTGAAAAACAGAGGAGCATTCAGAGGAAAATCCAATCCTGGCAGCTTGGCCCATTTGCAGGGATTCCAGAAAGAGCCGCTTCCCAGCTGTGGGGAGACTGCGTGTGGCCGAGAGGTGATCCTGCACTGCCCTCTGGGGGATGGCCTTGCAGGAACGAGGAGGATGCGGCCTGTGGCGCCCAGGGCCCCCCAGCCCTCCCCACGCCCTCCGGCCTCTGGGCTGCCCTCCTTCCTCCACGGCTCCCAGGGCACTCGCCCTCTTTCCGCGGGACTCACAGCCGGCAGCCCCGGGGCCAGCCTCGCAGGGAGGACAGCGAGAGCTAAGGAGCCCCCGATGCTCGTGCTAACTGGCCATGGACCCAAGCCTTTAACCCCCAGCTGTACCGCGACACTGCTGCCGTTATGTCCGTCCTGCAGACAGGGACACTGAGGCAGAGGTGGCTTCACCGACGCTCACTCAGTCTTGCCCTCCCGTGGGCACAGCGCGGCGATGCCCCGCAGCCCATGGCCTCCCATCTCCTCCCCACAGCTCCCCAGCCCCCCACTAGAACCTTCCACAGCCTCCCTCCCCTCTGTCCATACCTGACTCAGCGGTCTGCATTCACCAAGCTCCCCATACACCCCCACACCCCGGCCCCGGCCCCACGTGGAATTCCCGTCTGGCAAAGCCTCGTGCCCCTTCCGTGGCTGCCGTCGGCCTGGAGGGAGCACTCGCCACATAGCTGGGCACTGCAGGCACGACCCGGGGCCACCTGACGCCCTTCATCCCTTGGCCCATGGGGCTGCACACCCGACCCTCAGCGTGGGGCCTTCCTCCCAGTTCTGGAAGCGACAGGAACCAGGAAGCAGCTGTCCAGCCCTTCCTGGCCTGAGCTGTGCCCTGCTCCCCGAGCAGCCTGTGCACTGGATTTCTCCCATCATCAGGAACCCGCTGTTGAGCCCTCCCAACCTCCAGCAGAAAGTCATTGCTCTGCTCTTTTCAAAAGCAAAACCCCTCGGAAGAGTTGTCTTCACCATCTCCAATTGTCCCTCTTCTCCTGTGAGCCTCTCCAACGCAGCTCACCCCTCCACGGCTCTAAAGGCCACGGAGGACCTCATGTCCTCGCTGGTTCTCGTGTCCTGGTATGCTCCTGGTGCAGTCGGTGGCATTTCTCTATGTCTACACCTACTCCTTGGAGATCTACCCAGTGTTGAAGCTTTAAAACCACTGAGACTCAGACGCCCCCATATAGACCTGGCCTGGACGCCCCTGAGCCCCAGACCCTGGATCCCACTCCCTGCTCCATGTTGCCACGGCACAGCCGGTAGGTGTCCCACAGGTGAACACGTGCACCGCAGCTCTGCCCCTGCCGGTCCTCCCCAACCACAAAAGAAAAAGTACAGCCTTCCCGTAGCTCACACCAAAATCCTTACAGTCTTCCTAGACCCCCTCTTTCTCGAACCCCACATACTTCAGCCTCTCCTTCCACGAATGTCCCAAATCTGGCCACCTCCCACAACCTCCTCGTCTAAGCCACCATGAATCGTGTTCTTTGAGGTTGTTGCAATTGCCTCCTCATGTTATTTTTCTCTGCCAAAAACCTCCAAAGGCTCGTCACGCTCACAACGCCGCCCAGCGTCACTGGAGTTGATGGGGTCGCTTGCTTGAGTTTCCCTCCCTGCAGCTTTTGCCCCACAGACTCCTAGAATCTCCTTAAGCAAGTGAGAGTGTGTCCTGCCTCAGGGCCTTTGCACCTGACATTCCCTTTGCCTAAACACTTTCCCTTCAGATCTCTCCCAGCTCATTCCCTCATCGTCTTTCGGTCTTTGCCGAAACATCATTTCCTCAGTGACATGCCTGTAGCCTCCAGCCTTCCCTCTCAGCAGCCCTGCCCCATCCTCTCTTCCCTGCTTCCTAATTGTCTCCAGCCAGGCCAGTATCTGTTTCATGTTTTGTCCGGTTCTCGGGGGTGGGGATTGCAACCTCACTGCTCAACGCCGCATCCCCCACACCCCAAACAGCACTGGCCCATGGCGGGTGCCTGTCAAAGCCCCACCAAGTGAACAGCACAAGGACAGCCCTTGGCTCCTTGCTCAGAAGCACGAGTCCCAACAGGAAGCTGCAGGGACGAGTTCTCCCCAGTTGCAGGGCAGCCCTGGCCCCTCCCCTTCAGCCTCCAAGGGGCTCGGAGTCAGGTTAAGCAGGGCTGGACTCATATTTGGTGGTTCCCCTGAGGCCAGAGTGGGTGGTCGTGACCCTTGTGCCCTGGGTGCTCAGTGGGTCAGCATCAAAGCCAGATTAAGTCCCAGCTTAACCCTGGCTGCCACATTCTTGTGACAGTGGTGGGCTGAGGAGACGCCATAGCCCCCGTCTCAGACTTGGACTCAGACCTCTGGGAGTCCTCGCTACCGCACACACACACACGCGTGCGCGTGTGCACACAGGCACACACTTGTTAGCACTAGCACGCTAATGATTGATTAGAGCCCTGGCACTGGCGTGGACCCCAGAAATTCAGTGCCTGGGACTTCCCGGCAAGAGCGGCTTGTTTAACAGCTTATTTCACAGGCCAGGACCCTGCCCGAGGACAAGATGTGATCTATGTCACCTTTTGCTCCCTTGGGAGGGCAGAGTCGCCCCATCGTGCCATGCTTGGACGTGGTAAGGGAGAGCGCCATCCCCCCGCCCCCGCCGGACACACAGTAACCTCAGTAATCACCAACCCCAGATGGGCATGAGTAAAGTAGGCCCACTAGTCACCGAGGGAGCCAGAGAAGATACCCAACAGACAGCGCCCCGATCACCGTGGCTCCCGAGAACCAGGGTGGTGACGACCGTGGTCCTTGTTACCGCGATTCGAAGCTCAGGTTGAGGCGGCCCGAAGGGCAACGAGCACCCCCGCCGGCTCTTATCTTGTTTTGCCCCCACCTGGGTAGATTGGTTTTCACCCTTCATTGTGGCCTGTCGTACCTCAGACCTTTCTTGCTGGGTCATCAATCTGTTTGTCCCACTGGGGGGGAAAGTGCGCTCTGAACCCCAACCTAAGCTGTAACCAAGGGGTCCTGGGTCCCCCCGGCGTTGGCATCACTGAGTGAGCTTCAGGCTCTTCCATCTGCATGAACAAAGCCCGAAACATGCTTTCCAGGAGGCTGGTTCTGGCTGCCTCGCCTCAGTCCCGGTAATGCTTGCCGCCCTGGCCAGCCCAGGCACCCGGCAACCCAGGCCGAGTCACATTTCAGTCTGTTTCTGCTGAAGCTACGCCACGCCCACGTCCCACCAGCAGCCGCGTTGTGCCCTCGGAGGCCGCGGGGAGGACTTGCCATCAGAAGAGGGCTGGCATCTTACTCTGTCCGGCTTCGCACAGGCTCCCACAGCCAGCGAGGAGGACGTTACCAGTACTTGGATTAGGAAGAGGGAGTCCTTCTGCTTCTGACCACGACGAATAACGGGCCCACGTGACTCCTGCGGGAAACAACCAAAAGAATTACCAGAACCAGACACTCTGACTGTGTTCCACAAGTTCAGTGATAAAGTGGAGATACGGAGGATAAAGAAGACCAGACCAAACCGCATTGAAAACCACACTGCACAGGACGAAACACTTAGTGGACACAATACCAGGAAATTAGCATTACAAGAGAAAAGATTAGCAAGCTTGAAGACACGGTGATAGAAAGTATCCACAATGAAGCACACAGAGGAGAAAGAACCACCCCCCGCCGCCGCAAAGAAAAAAACATCCATGAGCTGTGGGCCAACTTCCATCGGCCTAATATATGGATACTCAGAGTCCCTGAGGATGAGGAGAGAGGGAACAGAACAAAATATTTGAAGAAATAATGATCAGATTTTTCCAAAATGATGACAACTATAAACCCACAGCTCTAAGAGCTCAACAAACCCCAAGCACAAGAAGCGTGAAGAAAACTACATGAAGGGACATTGTAACCAAATGGCTCAAAACCAGTGAAAATGAGGACATCTAAAAAGTCACTATAGAAAAAGACATTACGGGGGCGCCTGGGTTGCTCAGTGGGTTAAAGCCGCTGCCTTCAGCTCAGGTCATGATCCCAGGGTCCTGGGATCGAGCCCCACATCGGGCTCTCTGCTCTGCAGGAAGCCTGCTCCCTCCTCTCTCTCTCTGCCTGCCTCTCTGCCTACTTGTGATCTCTGTCAAGTAAATAAATAAAATCTTTAAAAAAAGAAAAGAAAAGAAAAGAAAAAGACATTACATAAAGGAAGAAAATAAGAATGACAGTAGATTTCTTGTCAGAAACAATGCAAGTAAAACAACCACATTTTTTAAAGTACTGGAAGATAAACTGTCACCTATACTTATCTTTAAAAGAAGAATATCTGGGGCGCCTGGGTGGCTCAGTGGGTTAAAGCCTCTGCCTTCAGCTCAGGTCATGATCTCAGGGTCCTGAGATCGAGCCGCACGTTGGGCTCTCTGTTCAGCGGGGAGCCTGCTTC
>RCUC01131286.1:0-21549 GCA_003697995.1 Taxidea taxus jeffersonii
TTTTTTTTTCTCAAATAAAAACTGAAAGGAAAAAAATGAAATCATACACTATATGGCTTCCATGGTCAATTTTATGTGTCAACTTGGCTAGATTACAGTGCCCCGTTATTTAGTCCAACACTAATCTAGGTGTTGCTATGAAGGTATTTTGCAGGGATGGTTAACATCTGCAATCAGGTAACTTTAGGTAAAGCAGTTTACCCTCCATAATGTGGGTGGTACGTATCTACATCTAATCAGTTGAAGGCCTTGAGAGCAGAAACTGATGTCTCAGAGAAGAAGGTATTTGCCCTACAAATTTCAGACTTGCCAGCCCCCATAATTACATGAACCAATTTCCTAAAATAAATCCTATTGGTCTGTTTCTCTGGAGAGCCCTGACTGATACAGGGGCCTTCTGTATCTTGGTACTTTTACTTAGTACAATGTCCTCCAGTTGTAACACGTAACAGTACTTTATTTCTTTTTATGGCTGAATATTTCACTGTGCTGATATACTACATTTTATCCATTCATACATTGATGGGTATTTGTATTTATGCCTTGGCTATTGTGAATATTGCTGCCATGAACACATATGTACAGTTTTTTCTGTGTGAGCACCATTTCTCTTGGGTATATCACTATAGATCTTCCTAACATTGAGTTAGCCAAACCTTTCAAAACGGGAGACTCTGGTATCAAAAGATTTAAGATTTGTTGTAATAAAATATATTAGATAATCCCCTAGCCCTACAGGGGTAGCCCAGTAGAGAACCATGTTTTTAAAAAGCTTCAGGCTGGGATTATATTCTACTCTATTTAATAAAGCAGATCTATTTGGCACTTTTTCCTGCATCAGATGGTCACATTTAGCTCTAGCAAGCAGCACATCAAGATGCACCCACCAATTCTGAATTGGATTCAAGGCACCAGGCTGCTTCATTGTTTGAGCTTCATGAAAAGCAGCTGGACAAGAGTTTCTTTTATCCTAAGTGTATCCATTTTATTACACTGCAAGCCAACTCAGTCATTCTGCTGGACCCTAATGAATGATCCACATCAGTGAAGCTTATGCCATTTAAATACAGTATGAGAGATTTTGCCAAGATTTTTAATTCTGAGACCAACAGACCTAAAAAACATTAACTCATTTTAAGACATGTGTGCTCCTTGCATTGAAATTATACTGCCATGGTCAGATTAAGAAAATAAGGAGTTTTTTGTCTGGAAACACGTGTTAACCAAATGTTATGTTGGACTCAACAGTCAATCCCTTCTTGAAGTTGTTCTAAACTCAGGAGATAACATATAGTTGTAATAGTAGGAAACATAAATTTCCTGATGGCTTTACATATATTAGAGATTTATTACTGGTTAGAATTAGGAGTTAGGAATATTCAAAGAGTACACCCTTGAATTTAACAATCACTACAAAATTTTCTAAAATATTCTCAAAACATCATAGTCAGGTCTGGAAAATGAATGGTTTGCATTAGGCTTGCTTAGCTGGGTGGCTAAGAGGGTAAAAATAAAACAAGCATGTTATTCAGGATTGCTATTGGATCAAATGTAAAATTTACTATTGCTGTGTCTATAAAAATAGACCTGATTGTAAAATGTAGTATCAGATAGGTACCTCAGAGCCTCTAGTCCAACCTCTATGTTAGAAGTGGCTCCAAAAGTACAACTGTGTATTTACTGGTTGTCACACAGTTTGCAACAGAGTGTGAATTAGAATCTAGGTCTCCTTGTTTCAGGTCCAAAAGTATTCCCACTACAACATGTCTCACTTCTAACTTAATCCAACATTTTCATCCAGCTCTAACCACAATCTTAAATGCCCCTCTTTAATTTCCATCTGCCTCTTGGACAGTGCCATGACCTCAAACAGGTCCACCACTTAATTTTCTAATCTTATCTTTCCTCACCCTCAGACTATTTCTGTTAACCATGCTGGCACTCTCCCAAACAGACTGTAAATCTCTCTCTACCCACCAGTTTCCAAATTCTGTTGGTTTGCCCTTTAAATTTCTCTCTCATCAGACTTGAAGAGAATTGCCGTAAAAAAACCAAGAGTTATTGTCTAAAGCTATATTAGGCTGGAGTTGAGAGTAGGAAGCTGGATGAGTTTAGGCTTTATAGATGACAACCTTCCTCACATCCAATATACTCTTCATTTAACACGGGATCATGATTAAGAGCAAGAACTCTGGAGCCAGTTGGCAAATTCCCTGCTCTGCCATTATTAGCCCTGTCGCTTATTAGCTGTGTGACTTTAGGCAAGTTTCTTCATCTCTCTGGGCCTCAGTTTCCTCATCTGTAAAACAACCTTCCTTATATGGTTATTATAGTAATTAAATTAATTAATATACACAGTGCTTAGAACAGCGCATGGCACCGAGTTAAATATTAACTTATTATCATTATTGTTTAGAAGGAGATTCTCTTAGGTAAGAGAAATAACAGAATCTCTGTGGGAGTTAGATTTTCTCTAAGACCTTCTCCCTAAAACACTGGTTAAGAAGTACTGCTCTAGGCTAGCAATCCAAAACTACTTCAGGCACTGGCAAAGTCATCTTCAGATTCAAGCATGGGGAGCAATCCCACTATAATTGATTACAGACCAAAAGCTGTAAAGTGACTGCCCACAGAAATAACTTTGTTGGCCCATACTGTTCTTTAAAAGGAAACAGGGGCACCTGGGTGGCTCAGCTGGATAAGTGTCTGCCTTTGGTTCAGATCATGATTGGAATCGAGCCCTCTTTGGATCAGGCTCCCTGCTCAGTGGGGAGCCTGCGTCTCCCTCTGCCCCTCCTCCTGCTCATGCTCTCTCTCTCTTTCTCATGCTTTCTCTCTCAAATAAATGAAGAAAATCTTAAAAGAAATAAAAGGAAATACAACTACTATAACATATGGTAGGCTTCTTTTGAATACAGAGCTTGGCCCATATCATTGTATATCCAGACTACTTCACAAACTTACATTACCTACCTGGCCCTGAAGACATCTGAATTTGCCACCTCAGTTCAAGTCCCTAAGCTCCTTTTTCAGTACCTAGATTCTTTTTTTGGGGCGGGGGGGGGGGGGAGAGAAAGAGAGGGAGAGAGAATCTTTTTTTTTTTTTTAAGATTTTATTTATTTGACACAGAGAGAGAGATCACAAGTAGGCAGAGAGGCAGGCAGAGAGAGAGGGGGAGAAGCAGGCTCCCTGCTGAGCAGAGAGCCCGATTCGGGGCTCGATCCCAGGACCATGACCTGAGCTGAAGGCAGAGGCTTTAACCCACTGAGCCACCCAGGCGCCCCAAGGGAGAGAGAATCTTAAGTAGGCTCCACCCCCAGCCCAAAGCCTGATTCAGGACTCTGAGATCACGACTTCAGCTGAAATCAGGAGTCAGACACTTAACTGACTGTGCCACCCAGGCACCCTTCAGTACCAATATTCTTATCCTCAAGGAGCTATCACCCCCAAACCCTTACATGAAGGCTTCTTCTTTACATTTTGGTTTGAGGGTCACACCAGAACTACAGTATCTTGTCTGGGATGATTTTCAGAGTATGGCTGTGAGAAAAACCAAATAACTTGTCTCATGCACTACAAGCCATCAATTATAGTTACCTGAAACCTACAAGAATCCATATTTCAAGCTCTACTATTCTATTAAAACAAGAAACTTTATTTTTGCTAGAGGAACCAGGGAGAAAAAAGTTATGATTATCAAAAATATCTTTTCTCCTTTAAATTTAAACAGAGCTCGAGACAGTAACTGGTTACATCACCTTGATCAGCTGTTTTTTAAATTCGGTTTTCCATTGGGAAATGATAGCATGCCTAATATTGCTAGGCATGATGCAATACTTCCTTTGTTTTAACTAAAACATTATAAAGGTAACTACTTTTCCTAGAAAAAAAAAAACAAGGAAGAAAGAGGTTGCATTACAGAAATGTTCACTGCCTCTCAAATCAGATACAACAGATACCTCTAAAAAATGACACCCTGGAAAGAGTTCAAAGTGGCCGTCCAGGTGTTTTATACGTTAGCCTCTCTTGGAGCTAACCACTGCTAGTCACCCTATGTCCTTTCTATAGCAAAGGTCTGACACAGGAACTCTGAAGACTGAAATCTGAACATCAGCTCTGATAAGATCCAAATGGAAGGTGGGGAAGAAGAGGACTAAAGGGGAAATAAGAACCAAGCACTAGAGAGGGAAGGAGTTATACCTGTCAATTACTGCAAAGCCTCTGTGGTTCTCAAACCATCAAGCAATCAATAAAGCTTGTGTCAAACATGGGTATATAGGTTTGTGTGTGTGTGTGACTTGAAATGTTTCTTTACTTGGATGATGGTTAAGATACCTGCTTTGCAATAATCTATTATACTGTACAATATATATTTCACAATTGATGGTGTGCTTTCAGAGGCTTTACTTTGAGCTGATAAAGTAACTTAGAATAAGTAGATGAACCAAGTGAAAGCAAGATCATGGATTAAATTTAACTACTATCTTGCTCTGTTCCTCAACAGTTCCTTTTGTGATATACTGCATCTGATGTAAAAAGATAAGGATTATAATGGTAACTAAATCAAACTTCTAGGCCTACTAGCTTTTTCTGGGGGTTGGAGGGTGGGCTGGAGAAAGCATGTTTTCATAAAATATATGCCTACATTCCTCTATTGAATTTTAAATGACCTCACCAATTTATCTGTCTTTTGTGCTTCCAACTTTGTTATTTCAATCATAGATCTGTTGATAATGTACATATTCTGAAATATACACAGATTTTGAAATCTTCTGCCCTAGGAATACCTGCTTTTCTCCCAGCAGCTATTGGTTTCTAGAGTAAGAGATGACAAACTTGGTTCTGATTCTTCTAAAGAATATAGTGGACATCAAAGCTAGTATTATCTATTTTTTGACCTCCACTGAAATTCAGGAAGCTCTAGAATAAAATATGGACCTAATTATACAAAGATGAATGAATTACCAACTCTAATATTGATTTGTCTAGGAAATTTACAGTATTTGCTGAAAGTGAATTCTGTTGTTCAAGGTTTCAAAGGTTTAAGACTATAACTTCAACCTGCAGATCTTATGACTCATGATTTAGGGTAATGATTATTCAGAGTATTTGGGATGGGAGATGAATATAGAGCAATTTAATAAGTATTATACTGACAGATATCAGTTTTATTAATCAGTTATTTTACTATCTTCAGATTAACATTTTCAAAAGGGTAAAAAAAGGGGCGCCTGGGTGGCTCGGTGGGTTAAAGCCTCTGCCTTCGGCTCAGTTCATGATCCCAGGGTCCTGGGATAGAGCCACGCATCCGGCTCTTTGCTCTGCATGGGGCCTGCTTCTTCCTCTCTCTCTGCCTGCTTCTCTGACTACTTGTGATCTCTGTCAAATAAATAAATAAAATCTTTAAAAATAAATAAATAAAATCTTTCAAAAAAAAAAAGGGTAAAAATAATGGGCCAGCCTCAGAAGAAAAGCATAGGAGTGGGAAAAACAAACAAAACAAAACAAAACAAAACCACTGCAAATACACAAAAATCTAAGAAATGCAGAACGCACAGTGAGAGCTCAATAAATTCCAGTTGAATTGACTTTAACGGAGATCTGTTTGAGCTCTACACCTCACTGCTCAAACCGCAGGTATCACAATGCAATTTGTCGGTTTACAGCTGTGCTGTGGGTACCAACTGAGGATCCAGAAATGATTAGCTTATGCAAAACAGCTACAACTCCGCAAACCAGGCACTCTCCATGACTTCAGCATGTAGATTTTAAAAGTCTTACACCGCTCTGCGAATTAGCGAACTGGCAAATATTACCGAGCAAATGGGACCTAGATTTCAAACAAAGACAAATCTGGAAGGCCACAAGAAACGGAAGGTGAAACTAGCTCACCCATTCTGTTGGCCAGGGACTTCGTGGAATCCGCTCAACTTCTCTTCCCAATAGAAAAAGTATTATTAACCCTTTGGGAGGTTATAATTTTATCATCTCGTTGGCTGGGTGGGTGGGGCCACAAGTCAGAAAACTTGTTCGAGAAATCACACAGTTTAATCATCTTCAGCGGCAAATCAGCCAAAATCTGTAAGTCCCTAAAACCCCTGAAACTCCCTAACATACATGCTTCCTTCCCAACCCCTGTGCTGAAGTTTACGCCGAAGCCAGAAACTACTAGTGAAAGATTCCACCATGTACCAGGCACGGTTTCACTCACCAACCTTCAGGCAACTCTATAATACCCGAAGTGCAAAGCCCATGTTGCAGGGGTGACTAAGCCAGCGAACTTCACTCTCCGGAAGGCTACGGCCTCGCACTCCAAGCCCCTTTTCACCGAGTCCCCCGGAGTGCATACCCCAGAAAAGGAAATAAGGAGTCCAGGTCTTCCCTCTCCCGGAGAGGACAGGCGGATTCCTGGAAGTTCCACGGGCCACAAATTCCAAACTTGAAGATTCCCTAATCCCTACAGTAGCGCCCGGCTGGTACTTACCGGCACGTTGTTGACACCCTGTCCTTTGGAGGCTATCAGGAGAATTTCCCTGAAATCCATGTTGGCTGAGGCGGAGACACTGGGCCAGGCTTTCGGGAAGAAGCGAAAGTACGCCTTACCGAAGCGCCCAGCAACAGCCAAGTGAACTGCCTGGCCCACCCCTCTCCCACCCCTCCTCAACACGACCACTTCCGGCGCCTTCCAATGCCGTCTGCCCGCCCCTTTTCCTCTTGCGGCCTATATCCTTTCAGGTCCGGCGCTCCGCTCGCGAGTCTCCGGCGTAACTTCCGCTTTCAGGCTCCAGACGCGTAGAACGTGATACGTGGCTGCTGGCGTTAGCTCGGAGGGGCGGGACTAGGCCCTTCACCGACCAAGGAGACGCGGCCTAGTAAAATGAGGGGTGTGGCTAAGGGAGAGAGCGGCTTCCCTGGAGGCCGGGGCGCGCGACCTGATTATCTTGGTGTTCCTTGTGAGGTCTGAGTAGGGTAAGCGAGGGGGGGTGGTGGTTACTTACCAGGCCTCGGCTCGCTGGGTTTCACGGGTGGGCGCTCAGGTCCGAAACTGCGGGGCCCCAACAGCTGAACCGACAGGTCTCGAGCAGGGGGTTTCAGTTACCGTTTTCTAGGCGCTCGTGAAGTTGCGCAGGCGCACACGGTACGGACCAGTCCTTAGTGTTGGATACACATTACTCATCCGGTCCCGGCACATGATGTGTGCTCACCTCCTCCACAGATGCATGCATGTCGTGTATAGATGCGCAGGCTTAGTGCTTTTGTCTCATCTAGATAATAAGCTTCACGTAGTGGATGAGTGAAGGAATTCTTTGCATGCAGACCCAGTCTGGACATAACTTGGCGCACTGATGAAACATAAATATATTTTCCATATTAATTGGGAGTCCAGGCTCGGCTTCCTTTTAAGAGTATCTGGGCCCTGTAAAGTCGTCTCCTTCAATAAAATACACTAATTAGACCCGGGGTGGGAATAAGCCTCGACTAGTTGGACGATCTTTTCAGTGTGATGGAAATGTTCCCAAACTCGTGGTGATGATTATGCTGTAAATTTACTAAATCTCATTGAACACTTAGGTGAGTTTTGCAGCATGTAAATTATATCTGAGTAAGTTGTTTTAAAGTATTAGGCAAAACTGCTTGGTCTAACTCTACAACTAAAATTTTAATGCTGAGCTGCGGCCCTGACTGCATTTCTCCATTTAAGGCTGCCCCCAAAACAGACCCAGATAAAGACTTAGACTAATGGAAGACCTGGAATTCTTAACCTTCCTATTCCCTCCAAAGAGCCCAGAATAGCCTACAGCTCACTTATGCTATACATTCCTTTCAAATACATGCCCACCTACTTGAAGTAGTTCTCACTTGCAGGAGGTCAACTCTACAAATATTTCTCCATCATGATCACAGATTATGAAGAAGCTTGAGTGTAATGTACTGAAAAAGCTAGCAGATCTTGGGGCCTCAACTGTAAAAAAATAAAAACTAAGATTTTGGAATTTCCTTCAAGTGATTCTCTCTATTCAGCAGGTAGGGTCATCTTTCAGCGTCCAGTGTCTTCTGATTGTTCTTAGGATAAAGACAAAAATCTTAATCCTAACTGTAGCTTGTAAGGACTGCCATGATTTGCCCTGGCCCACTTCTGTAACTTCATCAGCTCTACATTTTCATTCCCTTATTTGTGCCAAGCTGTCTTCCACTCCCGGTCCTTCCCCGCTTTTTTCCTCGTTGCCTGCTTTGATCCCTCTAAACTTTGCTGGGCCAGCTCTAACTCATCCTTCAGCACCATGGCCTTTGGTGAGTGGTTATCTGGGTTTAAGCCCCACTTCTGCTGATTTCTAGATATTGTTTTGACTTTAGTCAGGGCTTGACCTCTCTGTACATCAGTTTAATCTATAAAATGAAAATAACAGTGTTATTAATAGTGTTATTAACAGATTACTATAAAATAATTCAAGTAAGGACTATTAGTACATGGCTGTTATGGGCTGAGTTGTCTGCACCCAAAATTCATATGAAGTCCTAATCCCCAGGACCTCCCAAGTGTGACCATTTTGGAGATAGGGTCTTTAAAAAGATAAGTTAGAATGAGGCCATTAGAGTGGGCCCTAATCCAATGGTGTCCTTATAAGGCCAGGAAATATGGACGTAGACAGGTACAGAGGACGACCTTGTGAAGACATAGGGAGAAGATGGCTTAAGTCAAGGAGAAAGGCCGCAGAAGAAACCAACGCTGCTTACACCTTGCTGTCAAGACCTCTAACCTCCAAAATTGTGAGAAAATAGATTTCTGTGGTACTTTGTTGTGGGAGCCGTAGCATTCTAATAACACTGGCATATGCTGAGTATTTCGTAAATGTCAGGTATTATTTTTCAAGGAAGTACTTCCTGAACTAGTTCAGGACCCCTTTTGTGAATTTTTTTTTTTTAAGATTTTATTTATTTATTTGACAGAGATCACAAGTAGGCAGAGAGGCAGGCAGAGAGAGAGGAGGAAGCAGGCTCCCCACAGAGCAGAGAGCCCGACGCGGGGCTCGATCCCAGGACCCTGAGATCATGACCCGAGCCGAAGGCAGCGACTCAATCCACTGAGCCACCCAGGCACCCCCCTTTTGTGAATTCTTCCAGCTCCCAGTGTTTTCCTTTATGGAATCTTTCACAGTTTGTAATTACATATTTGTGCTTTTTCTTTCTAACCCCTTGGTTATCTCCTGCTAGATTGTAAGGTCTACGAGAACAGAGACCACGCCCATATTACCCATTATTATTGCCATCACCAGCACAGTTCCCTGCTCATGTACATAACAATGTGATGCATATTTGAAATTCGTTAAGAGAGTAGATCTTAAAAGTTCTCACCACAAGAAAAAAGTGTTGTAACTATGGTGACAGATGTTAAACTAGACTTATTGTGGTCATAATTTCACAATATATACAAATACTGAATCATTATGTTGTATACCTGAAACTAATGTTATATGTGAATTATACCTCAATAAGCAAAGGAAAAAGACCTACCATCAAAAAACCTCCACATTTTGGGACCAAATTAATGAATCTTTAAATGAAAAACCTTCAATATTCAATATCATAATAGCTTACATATACTGAGACCTGACTATATACCAAATGCCTGACCCCTGGATATCATTGATTTAATCACAAGTGCCTATAGTAAGGCACTTGTTACTATTTTATAAATGGAAAAAACTAGACTAGTATTATACAGTTAACCAACAGGAAGCCAAGACTATCTGTGAGACATTGGCCACCATGCTAGCCCACCTCTTTATACTTCAATTAATCCATTTGAACTGGTGTAAATATATACCCATAAGATCATAATCTAAGAGAGCTTAAATTAGGTAACTAATACATAGTTACTCAAAATCATCAACAACCACAGCCAGAGCTGGGAGTGAAGTTAAGGAATGAGAGGGAAGGCACTGTTTTCCTGTACCCAATAAAAGAAAATGTATTATTGAATTCAGCAAATACTTCCTGAGGAACTACTGTGTGCCCAGCCCTACATACAATACAAAGAAAGGAAAGACCCAGCCCTTGCCTGCTTAGAGCATTCATTCTTACATGAACACAAGTAACAATGATGTATTATTCACTGCAATAGGGTACAAAGTACTGGGGATAGAGTTGACAGACTTAGCAATAAAACAAGATGCCCAGTTGAATTTGAATTTCAGGTAAACAGTAAAATCCACTAGAAATAATCGTTTATCTGAAATTCAAATTTCACTGGGTGTCCTGTATTTTTCCCAGCAACTGGAGAAGTGATAGAATTCCAGTTAGAACAGAAGCAAAGACGAGAGGCAGGAAAGCACATAAAAGGATTTAAAGAACAAGTTGTGGATGGATTTAGAAAAACAAATCAGGAATAGGGATGGGAAATAAGGTCAGAAAAGTAGGTGAAGCCATATTGGGAAGGTCTTGAGAGCCAGGAGGGAAGGAGGAAGAGGAGCTAGTAAAAGACCAGGCAGGAAGGCAGGCAGAGAACCAAAGGAGGAGAGTGCAATGTTCTAGGAAGCAACAGAGAAGACTTGCCAAGGAGAAAGGGACAAGCTAATAGGTCTACGCTTCACATGTCAAATCTTGCGAGGAGGTTCAGTAGGAACAGGACTGTGAAGGTCAACTGAGTTTATCACAGGAATATTAAAGTCATGAGGCGGTACTTTTTTTACCCATCAGATTAACAAACTTGAAAAAGTTTCAAAATAAGCAGTGTTGATGAGAAACAGGAGAAATAAGACACCCTGGTTGGGAATATAGATTACCTTAACCTCTGTGAAGGCAATTTGACAAACTAAAGAATTAATATAATACACTTAAGACCCATGCTATGTGTTTTTTATTGCACACCAGGTGTTCTTCTAATCAATTTTTGTATTATCCAGTTTTCATATATTACCCAGTTTTCACAGCAACCCTAAGACAGAGGTACTGTGACAGATGGGGAAACTGTGGCACAGAGTGGCTAGATGCACCTAACTATGAAGTCCAGAGCTGGCGCTTGGCTCTAGGCTCCATTCTATTACAATATACTGGCCTTCTCAGTCAAAAGTCTAAAATACAACTACTCTAAGACAGAAAGTCCCTTTGTAGGAATATGTTCTACTAGAATATTCACACGTGGGTGCAAAGGCAGTTGAACAGAGTTATTCACTGCAGCATGGTTTGAAAAACAACCTGAATGTCCGACAGTAGGAGCCTAATTAAATATCGGTACAACTTTAGCCTGGAAAACTATGCAGCTCTTACAAAGAATGAGGCTGATCTATATGTCTGCATATCTCTGAGGGATACAGTTGTCGATCAATATTTATCAATCTCTGAGATACACAGTGAGGCGAAAAAAGCAAGATTACTACTAAGGGGGTTAGTAATGAATATAGAGGTACATACACACACATCTATGCTTGCACACGGAAAGATGATCTTCAAACAGATGGGTGCTGACAGGATCTAGAAAACAGCCATCTCTGGAAGAGAGAGCTCAGTCACATGTGGGAGGGAGGCTTACCTTCACCTTCTTCCCTTCAGTGCTGTTTGAATGTTTTCTCTTGTGCTTGCCCTGCCTTTTCAAAACAAACCAAGTTTTTTTAGGTTTTATTTATTTTATTTATCTATTTATTTTTGTTTTTTAGGTTTTAAAAAAGGGATCACGGCAGCCAGCGACTATAAAGCACTCCCCACTTTATTACGTACCCCCACATGTGTGTTGTTTTTTCACTTTTTTAAAATTTAAATTCAATTAGCCAACATGTAGTACACCATTAGTTTCAGAGGTAGTGTTTAACAAATTATCAGTTGTGTACAACCCCCAGTGCTCATCACCTCACGAGTTCTCGTTCATGCCCATCACCCAGTTTTACCCCAGGGGCACCCACACCCCAGTGTTCATAGTGGCAATGTCCACAGTAGCCACACTCTGGAGAGAGCCGAGCTGTCCACTGACAGCTGAATGGGTAAAGAAGACGAGCTATAGATATACAATGGAATATTACTCGGCCATCAGAAAGGATGAATGCTTACCATTTGCACTGACATGGCTGGAACTGGAGGGGATTATGCTGAATGAAATAAGTCAATCAGAGAAAGACCATTACCATATAGTTTCACTCATGTGGAATATAAGAAAGAGCACATGCATATTTTTGTTTTTGTTTTTTTCCTCCCCAGTCTTTGAGGAAAGCCTTATTTATTCCTTTCTGGAGAGTTCTTTTACAGACATGAAATACCCCTATCAGAGATGCCCTTCTAGAACAGAGTCTGCACTAGCAGGGCTACTGCAGTGGCGCTTTTGTGATCCTTAGCGAGAGCCAGAGGCCTGGGCAGGGCAGGCCTGTGGGGTTAGCGGTCTCAGTATGTGGGCTCCCCCAGTAATGAAGCCACCCCAACCTGATGGCCAGGCTTTTTTTTTCTTTTTTTAAGATCTGAGAGAGAGTGTAGATGGGGGGAGGGATAGAAGGAGAAACAGACTCCCTGCCGAGCAGGGAGCCGGACATGGGACTCGATCCCAGGATCCTGAGATCATGATCTGAGCTGAAGGCAGATGCTTAATGACTGAGCCACCCAGGCACCCCAGCCAGGCTTTTATAAGCAGTTGCAGCAATGTGACTGGGGGAGAACAGAGCAACTAGGGGTTAATGGGCAGGAGGAATGATGGGTGGCCATGGTCTTTAAAGGCATTTGGTGAAGAAAAGGAGAGAGACATGCAGTCATGAGGGTGGAGGGCAGGGGCTCTTGGGAGAGAGGCAAACTCAGATTGTGTGACCAGTTAATGACAGAATGAGCTGGGTCTTTGCCAATCTCAGATCAAGGCTTTTATCTTAGCTCTGCCATGGGAAAACCATGCCTCCTTAGGCAAATTAATTTTTTTTCATTTTTTAAATGTAGGTATTGCATAGTATTTGAATACAAGTCTTGACGTTAAAAAAAATTCATGTAATATGAATAACATAAAAGCCCCCATCAGCCCTACTCAGTTTCATTTCTCTTACGAAAGGTAAGTACTGTACCAGATTACTGTGGACTCTTCTGAGATGCTTTTTTCTCCCACGATTATGCCTAAGGTACAATATATATGTAATACACATACATAGGGTACAATATATTAATAGGTACATAGCAGTACAAATCTACTATATGTACGTTTGGAAGCACAATTTGGCTTACAGAACTCATTCTATGTATGTGTATTTATGTACATATGTATGTACAATTTTTTTCAATTTAAAATATGTCTTGGAGCTATTTTCAGATAAGTACATATAGATGTACTCTATTTTTTTATAGCTGCTGCATCATATTCCATAGTACACAGTTAGCATAGCTTATTTAACCACACTACTGTTAATGAATTGTAAGGCTTCTTATACATTTTTACCAACACGGACAATACTGCAATAAATATCCTTGAACATGCTTTCATGTGCAAACATTCCTCGTGTTTTTCTATGTGTTAGATGTTTAGGTACCTAGAAATTGGGTTGCTGGGATGAAGGGTATGTATGCACAATTAAAATTTTGATGGCTGGGACGCCTGGGTGGCTCAGTTGGTTAAGCGGCTGCCTTCGGCTCAGGTCATGATCCCAGCATCCTGGGATCAAGTCCCACATCGGGCTCCTTGCTCAGCAGGGAGCCTGCTTCTCCCTCTGCCTCTGCCTGTGCTTGCTCTCGCTCTCTCTCTCTCTGACAAAAAAAAAAAAATTTTTTTTTTTTGATGGCTACTACCTAATTGTCCTCCAAAATGTGCATACTCACTTAGATTTCCATCGACAATATATTGGAGCACTCTTTTCTCTGTACAGCAGCTCTGGACACTACCAAACTTAAGTTTTTTGCCAATTTGATGAGTGAAAAATAACTCATTTTATTTTTCCTATCCTCAATCACTAGCCACGATCTTTTCATATCCTAATTGATAATTTGTTGTTCTTTTTCTTCTTCTGGAAATTGTTCACATCTGCAATGGATATTTCAATTATTTCACTGGCATCTGTCCCTTTCCCTCTGCCATTGTATAGCAGAAATTCCATCTGGGTGGGATAGACCCTGTTCCCAGCTCTAGCGAGTGCCATAATCTAACCAGTATAATCTCACTCCCATTTTCCATGTGATTAAGGTAAAAGCTCTGTGGATCCAGGCCTATATCAATCAAGCAGGAATATATATCCCTCAAGTAGAATAGACACAATGCCTAGGGCTACAACTTTTTAAGACTTAAGAAAATGCCTTAATTTTTTTTAGATTCAAAAGAAAAAAAAAAGAACTTTTAGGTTAAAGAAGATGCTTTCTTATATGTTAGGAACTGAATTGTGTTGCCTCTCCTCCCCCAAATTCATATGTTGAAATCTTAATCCCCAGCGTAATAGAGTGTGACACTATTTGGAGATAGGACTTTTAGGGGAGTAATTAAGGTTAAATGGGGTCATAAGACTGAGACCCCGATCCCACAGGTATCCTAAGGGATACCCAAAAGTTCTCTCTCTCCACGTCCACACAGAAGAACAGCCATGTGAGGACACAGCAAGAAGGTAGCTACCTGGAAGCCAGGAAGAGAGGTTTTTACCAGATGCTTATTCTGTCAGCACCTTCATCCATAAATGCCTTTTCCTTTGCTTCCCTTTGCTATGCAGAAGCTTTTTATTTTGACGTAGCCCCACTTTTTACTTTCGCTATTGTTGCCTTTTGATGTCAAATACAAAAAATCATTGCCAAGACCAATGCCAAGGAACTTACCCCTGATTTTTCTTCTAGGAGTTTTATGGTTTCAGGTTTTATGTTCCAAGTCTTCAATGCATTTTGAGTTAATTATTGTGTATGGTGTAAGCTAGCAGTCCAGTTTCAGTCTTTTACATGTGGTGGTCCAGTCTTCACAGCACTGTTTATTGAAGAGACTGTCCTTTCTGCGTTTGTATAGTGTTGGTTCCTTTGCTGAAAACTGATTGAGCATATATATGTGGGTTTATTTCTGGTCTGTAGTCTGTTCCATTGCTCTATGAGTCTGCTTTGAGGCCTTTACCATACTATTTTGATTACTACAGCTTTGTAATATCGTTGGAAATCGGCAAGGAGTGGGGGAGGTGAGGAGGTCTTACCAGACTCTAGCTCTGACAGCACTTCGATCTTGATCTCAAGAACTGTCAGTAAATAAATTTCTGTTGTTTAAGCCACCCAGTCTGCAGTATTTTGTTATGGCAGCCTAAACTGACTGATAGAATACATAGTATTCATTATTCATCTTTACCACTAGCACAGTTGTATAACATAATAAAAAATAATTTTAAGACAATTTTATGGAGAAAGGGGTTCATAAATGCAGAATTGTTTAGGGCCCACGGAAGTCATAATTAGGCCTGGAGTCAGGTCCTGGCATTCTCCTGGTGCAGGCCTTTCGAGTCATGGCAGGGAAAGAAGACAGCTCTGGGTGGTTAGGTGTGCTAATGTAAGGCCTGGCCTGGCTGCAGTCACCTTGCTGTTACAAGGGAAGCTGACACGCTGAAGACAGCAGGATAAAGGTCACTAAAAATGCAATCTGAGCTCTGGGCCCTCATGCTTTAAAAACTGAAGAAAAACTATTTCGAGGTGCACCTGGATAGCTTAGTCCGTTAAGCGTCAACTCTTGGTTTCAGCTCAGGTCATGATCTCATGGGTTGTGAGACTGAGTCCCGAATTGGGCTCCCCCTCAACCCTCAGCTCAGCAGGAGAGTCGGTTCGGGATTCTCTCCCTCTGCTCCTCCTCTCCTCTCTCTCTCTAGTAAATAAATAAATAAAATGTTAAATAAAAATTTTATTTTTAAATTTTTATTAAAGATTTATTTATTTGGGAGAAAGAGGGAACAGAGTGAGAGAGAAAGAAAGTGAGCACAAGCTGGGGGGGAGGGAAAAGGGAGAGGGTGAAGCAGACTCTTCGCTGAGCAGGGAGCCTGATGCGGGATTGGATCCCAGAAGCCTGGGATCATGACCTGAGCCAAAGGTAGGCGCTTAACTAACTGAGCCATTCAGATGCCCCAACACTTATCTTTCAAAAGATTTTATTTAATTATTTGAGAGAGATAGAGAGCACAAGCCAGGGGGAGGGGCAGAGGGAGAAGCAGACTCCTGGCTGAGCAGGGAGCCCCATGCGATGTAAGGCTCAATCCCAGACCCCTGGGATCATGACCTGAGCTGAAGACAGATGTTGAACCGACTGAATCACCCAGGCGCCCCTATAACCTTATTTGTAATAAAAGTAGCCCTTTATCCCACCCCTTTCCATATGTCCTGGTGACAACCCCCCCTCAACTCTTCTGGATGCCTCCATATGTGTCTTTTTTTTTTTTTAAGATTTTTTTATTTGTTTGACAGAGATCACAAGTAGGCCGAGGCAGGCAGAGAGAGAGGAGGAAGCAGGATCCCTGTTGAGCAGAGAGCCCGATGTGGGGTTCGATCCCAGGGCCCTGGGACCATGACCTGAGCCGAAGGCAGAGGCTTTAACCCATTGAGCCACCCAGGCACCCTGTGCCTTTTTTTTTTTTTAGATTATTTATGTATTTATTTGACACAGAGAGAGATCACAAGTACACAGAGAGGCAGGCAGAGAGAGAGGGGGAAGCAGGCTCCCCGCTGAGCAGAGAGCCTGATGAGGGGCTCAATCCCAGGACCCTGAGATTATGACCTGATCCTAAGGCAGAGGCTTAACCCACTGAGCCACCTGGGTGCCCCATATGTGTCTTAATATCTTTATAACTGCTATAGATTTCATGTGTCTTACTATCTTTATAATTGCTATGGATTTTTAAAAATTCTAATAACAATAATAGGAACTGACAAATGTAAAGCACTTAATAAACGGTAGCTTTGATGTTAGAAATCATCAAAGCAACCCAGTGAGAATACTCTTACTGTTCTTATTCTCCCAATGAGAAAACAGGAGCAGCAGAGAGGCTGCTCCTTTCACGAGATTTCACACCTTGTTAGTGGTTGGAGCCAGGATGCAAATCCAGGGCCACGGTCTTAACCACAGTGATTTACGTAACCACCTGCAATCATAATTTTGAAAATTGCTGGGTTGGACTATAGCACAGTAGAATTTACTGAGGATAAACAAGGTAGGGCGTGGTGACCACGGGCACCCAGATTCAGAGGAAGGCCTTGGAAAAGGGCTGCCTGATAAATCTCCCAACACCTAGTTAAATTTGGGTTTCAGAGAAATCACGTATAATTTTTTTATTAACATATAAGGTATTATTAGCCCCAGGGGTACAGGTCTGTGAATCGCCAGGTTTACACACTTCACAGCACTCACCATAGCACATACCTTCTATCACAGCATAATTTTTAGTGTAAGTATTTACCAACCAAAAAGTTATGTGTCGTATGTATGAAATTCATATTTAACTAGAGGTCCTGCGTTTTTATTTGCTAAACCAGAATCCCAGAAACGAAGGGCGTGATTCCAACAGGGAGTTTAAGGCCCCCAGGAGGAGCAGGCAATTAGAGCATCTGTGAGGGCCTGTGGTAAAGCCCACCCCTCCCACTAGGCGGCAGTAGAGGACAGGGTAGGGCAGGGGCAGGGGCTGGTGGTGGGTGGAGCCCAGTCCTAGAAAAGGGCCTTGGGAACGCTGTGCAGCTCCAATCAAACCACAAAAGAAGTAACAGCTTATGCATGACTGATAAACGTGAAGAGAGGCTCAATCCCATTCATAATTAAATGAATAAACCTAAAACAAAATGAGATCTTTCCCACCTCTCCAGTTGGCAAAAATAAAAAATATCAGTAAAGGGGTTAATAACACTCAGTGTTGTGAAAGCATGAGGACAGTGTGAGGAGACCGGTGCCGTCATCGCTGGATTAATATCAAAACTAAAAATGCATGCTGCCGTTAACCAATGACTGAACTTTTAGGGATTTATCAAGCAGATGTGCTCATGCGAAGATACTCATTGTTGTACTGACCAAAACCAAAATAAATGGCCTAAATCCTCACCCAAAGGGAGCTAACAAGCGGTAACAGGTCCAGGCTACGGAATACCGGACAGCTGTTTTTTTTTTTTTTTTTTAACATTTTTATTTATTTATTTGACACAGAGAGATCACAAGTAGGCAGAGAGGCAGGCAGAGACAGGGGGAAGCAGGATTCCTGCTGAGCAGAGAGCCCGATGCAGGGCTCGATCCAAGGATCCTGGGATCATGACCTGATCTGAAGGCAGAGGCTTTAACCCACTGAGCCACCCAGGCGCCCCTGGGCAGCTGTTTTAAAGAATGCCATGGATTTGCTGGTGTATAAATTTGCTGGTGAATGGCGGATCCATGTTGATGAGGAAAGGGTTCTGGGATATTCTGCCGGTTGGATAAAGCAAGATGCAGACCAATGTATGCAGTTTTTTCCAATTTGTTTGTAATAGAGAGAGGAGGGATGAGACCTACTTACAAATTCATTGAACATGTTTGAGAGACTATCCAAGAAACCATCCACAGTGGTTCTCCTTGAGGAGGGCGGGCGGGGGTCCAGGATGGGGAGGAAAGTTACTGCGCACTGTAGGTACTACCTAGAAATTTAAAATAAAAAAGAACTTTGAAAAAACAAAGACTGACAAAGTCAGACTAAGAAGTAGAAGGAAAAGTGTCCAAAAAGTAAGATTGGGAAAGAAATGGGTCTAGCCCCTGAGGCTGGAGCGAATCAAATGATGGAGGCAATAGTAAGCTGCCTGGAAAAAACCTTTGGTTTTCAGGAGGCCTGCCCTGGCCTCCCTTGGTGTGAGCTGGGGAAATGCTCAGGAGTCAGGAAGCTACTGCGGGTGGACCCCACCCACTGGCCCCTTCTTGGGCAGCTGGAGGCTAAAGGTATATTCATATGAACTGAAGGTAAACGAGGCCAGCAGGGAGCCGGGCCTCAAACCTGTCTTCACTCCAGTACTTTACTTCAATTAACACAGTCTTGCGCATCATTTTTTAAATTTCACGAAGAGCTTGTGGTCAGCTTATTCACTTAGGCTAGAAGATTAACAGTAGCCAGAAAAGAAAGGCAGAGGAGCCTGAAGTAAGGGCTGTGCTAACGGAGGGAAACAAAGAGAAGTTAGAATTTAGAAGCTAGAAGTTTAGAAGTTCCAAAGCTAGAATTTAAAATAAGAACAGTGGTTCTCAAAGTGTGTACTCCAGACAGGGCCCTAAACATTGAAAAACATGGACTCCACCTCCTTTCACATTCATGATTAAGAAATAAAAAGATATAGAAATCCAGCAAAGTTCTGAATATTCCCACTCTGATGACTGATTTTTTTAAATACCAAACATAAAATTCTTTTCTGATATTTCTGCTTCCCTTATTTGTTGACACTCTGAACCTGTGCTTAAGTCTCTCTACTGGAAAATTCATGACTGTCTACAGTCTACCAGTATCAAAATTACCTGGTTCTTTTTGTTTGTTTGTTTTAAGATTTTATTTGTTTATTTGTCAGAGAGAGACAGCAAGAAAGGGAACACAAGCAGGGGGAGAGAGAGAGGAAGAAGCAGACTCCACTGAGCAGGGAGCCCGATGCCAGGCTTGATCCTAGGACCCCAGGATCATGGCCTGAACTGAAGGCAGATGCTTAGCTACTGAGCCACTCAGGCAACCCCAATTACCTAGCTTTTCAGTGGCTACCAAATGGGAAAATCTAGAGGTGGGTCCAGGAAAGGGAATTTTAGCCAGATAAAGAAATAATAGTAATAATAAGTTTAAGTAGCCAGTGTCCACTTTGGCTTCCATGACTTTTGCCTCCTGATATTCACACCCTTGTACAGTTTCCTCCCACATTGCCCGGGGGCAGCATATGGCAGAAGTGAAGCTTTGTCGCTTCAGAGATTAGGTTATAAATGATTTAGGCTGCCATCTGTACTGTCCGCTTTCCCTCTCTTTCTTGGATCTGTCGCTCTGGGGAAACAAACTTCTATGTTGTGAGCAGCCCTATGGAGAGGCCCACATGGCCAGGCTAGGAAGCCTCTGTCCCGCTAAGAACAGAAGATTGCCAGCAACTGGGTGAAAGGTTGGAAGCAGATTCTCCCACTCCATTTGAGTCTTGTGATGACTGCTCTCCCAGGTGACCAGCTGACATGTTGTCTAGGACCTCAGGAGATACCCTGACCTAGACTTACCTCTGCAAAAGCCACTTCTGGATTCCTGATCCCGAGAAACTGTGAGATAATGAATGTCTATTTTTTTAAGCTGCTAAGTTTAGGGATAACTAAGCAGAAACAGATAACTAATATAAGTATCATTTGTTGAAAGCTTACTGTGTATCATGTTCCCTTCTGAGTGTTCAACAGGAACCCTATAGATTTATTATTCCACAAGAATTTCTCAGCATATTTGTGAGATAGGAATTATCCACCCCATTTTGTGGGGAAAGAAACTAAAATTCAATACAAGTGTTAGAAACCACTATTGTGCATATAAAGCTTAAGTTTTTTTTTTTAAGATTTTACTTATTTATTTGACAGACAGAGATCACAAGTAGGCAGAGAGGCAGGCAGAGAGAGAGGAGGAAGCAGGTTCCCTGTTGAGCAGAGAGCCCGATGTGGGGCTCGATCCCAGGACCCTGAGACCATGACCTGAGCTGAAGGCAGAGGCTTTAACCCACTGAGCCACCCAGGCACCCTGTGCAGATAAAGCTTAAAAGAGACTATCCAAAATGTTGAGTGAAAATATTACCAACCAGTTACTTTAACCATAAAATAATTTTTTTTACTAGACCCATGCTTTGGTATAATTATCAGAAAATATAATTTTATATTTCTTCCCAAAAATGCACTCCCAAGTGAACTCAGAGGAGTTGAATTAGTAGACCATTAAACATAATGTTTTCCACCTAAATTTTGGAGAATTTCTGCCAAATCTAGCATTTTAAAATTTAGGCACAGTTAACACAAAGGCAGCCTTTCTGATAATTGATTGGTTTTAAAGTAAGTTCCCTTTTTTGTGAGTTTGTTTACTTATTTGTGTCAATAAAAATCAAGCCGTCAGCACAAACGACAAAAGGGAAAGATAAGGGTTGAGAGAATTTAAATGACTTACAAGCATTCTCAAAGTGGTTAGTTGACTTGCTAAGCCCGGACTGGAGCCTTGGCCTCTGGACACCTAGACTCAGGCCATTCCTATATCGTGGCGTTCTCTCTCTCTACTTTGTGAGATCCTGTACGGTTCCCATACATTCCAGTCGTACCTGCGAGGTGCAGGTGGCTTGCAGGTTCTGAATGCACCTTGGATGTCAGGGTAGAGTGTATCAGCAGTGCCCTGTGACTTTGGGAGTCACGAGGGGAGGAGAGAGGGGAAGCTCTGCCTTAAGGAGCTGAATGTTATCTAATCCCCTTCCGCCAGCTTCCTCCTCCAACTGTGCTCTTTTCTGCTGGTCTGGGAAGCAGCGGGAAAGTATGGATTTTTAGAACCATCTAGACCTAATGTCAAATGCTGGCTCTGCCAGTTTCTTGCTGTGTGGTCTTAGCCTAGCAACTTTGCCTCTCTATACCTGAGCTCCTTATTTTCATTCACTCATTCATTCATTCATTCATTCATTCA
>RCUC01131287.1:0-34020 GCA_003697995.1 Taxidea taxus jeffersonii
AAAAAATAGCTGTGGGATCCTCATCTCTGTAAGGACTGATTCCCTGATGCTTTCCTGATGGCAGGAAGGGTCTACTGTGCATCCCAAATGGGGGAAGCATGGTTCCCATTGTATTCGAGAGCTATGTGACCCAGTGACCCTCTGTCTTGCCTGTATGAAGTCACACACACATGCACACCCTCATACTTTTCTCTCTGAAGCTTGGAAGTATGGAGCAGACAGCTCCTGGGCTGGACAAGGGGAGGAGCCTGTTCTCTTTACCTGAATTCCTTTTCAAAGGAGAAATCAGTGTGAAATCAGACAGTCTTGGAAATAGAGGTTGCTTTCATCTGTAAGAAAAGGAAACCAGCCTAACCGATGGGAAATCACCTGGAGTCATGGGTGCAAGCAAGCATAGCTATGCATCCTACAGGACAGCAGAGTGTGCAATGGGCAGGAATCAAAACAACTAGGGGAAGAATTTGCATTCAGAAACCACAGCACAGACAACCCACAAGGATCGTCATTTTACTTCTTTAATACTAACTTTCCAGCAGAAGGGTTCCTTTTTTTAAATTTTTAATTGACCCCAGTCTGAAAAACAAAGCACTTGCTGGGATCCACCAAGGCTGGATGTTGTCATCATGGACTGTGTTTATGCCAGGTCATCAGCAAACTTGGTCACAGGTGGTGCAAGCAAGGTCCTACAGGATCAGTATGGGTTCATATTCTAGTCATCCCCAACTGAGAGCATCAGCACCTTGACCTATGTCTGACTCATTTGCTAACAGGCATGTCGGAGCCACACACACAGTAGGAACACAGCCCTGAACTTCAGGTAGCCACATGCTCCAGGATATTAAGGACTTAAGTACCCATGGTTAAGAGCACAAGTGGCCCTGATTCGTCACCAGGGCACAGTCATGGATGGACAATACTGTGCCGTAACTGGGGTTTCTACTCTAGTGGGTCCTTATCAGCCTTCCTCACCCTGGCTCCTTATCACCTGTACGGACACCTGTGCAGGTCATTCTAGAATAGAACACGGGCTAAATGACCATATTCAAACAGTTATAATATCTCATTTTGATAGGACATTTCATCGTGAGCCATGTTAATTCTTATTTTAGCCCCAGGAAGAAGCCACAGTCCAAAAATAGTAGGTGATTCTCAAAGTCACCTGGCTGGTCAGTGATGGAGTGAACCCCGCAGTCCACATCTTTGGATTATACCTTCCTGCTGATGAAGCCGTATCACACAGAGTCTTCCTGTCCCACTCCTGGAGGGCGGTGTGTGGCCCTGAGGCTTTCCGTGAATTTGCACAAAGAAGAGCAGCTCCCAGCATGGGGAGCCCAGTTCTGGCCTCCTATCTCCTCATCCTGCCCTTAAAAGTCCCCCAAGGGCAGGACAGGTGCTTAAGAGGACTTGACCCTGGTTCTGAATTCTGGTTTCCAAACCCGCATCTGGGACTACAGCTCCATGGTCTTTGTTCAAACTGCTTGCTCGTGCATGAAACCACTCTATTCTCAGCATTTTAAAGTTTCTATGAGGCTCTTCTTCCTGAATTCAGTTCCTTCCTCTTTGTCTAAACCCAAGTCACACTCTCAGTCTTCTCCTCGTGGCTGACCAGGGCACTTAGGATTTACCAGAAAGCAAGATAAGAGACAACAAAAAGAGGAAAACATATGCTTTGTACAACTCACCACTATCCCCTCTCTGATGTGGGGGTTTTCTTCCTGCCCCTGGGATTCTTGGCCTCCCAGTGGTGTAAATCTTACTGGGTTGTCATCTTACCATGTTGCCATGCAACAACATATGGAAATGACACATGCCTGTACACGTGCATGCACACATACACACACACACATTGTTCAAACCTCACTTGTGATTGTGGCTAAGAAGGACTATGATGTTCTAATATAATTTTTCATTACCTCCAAATGTTTGCAAGTGTAGGACCACAGACGGACCACTTCCTAGGGTGGGCTAGCCTGGTGTCATTCTTACATAGTCGTGAACTTGGCTTCCACTCTGGAGCAAGGTAGAATAAACACTTTAAACCACGTGAAGGAGGAAAAAAATCTCCAATGAGTAATTTAGTGAGAGTGCCAGTAAAGAAAAGAGAAAATATTTCTAGGAGAAAGAGGAAGGACTTAATAACTCTTACTGCCATTTTATTTTTTTAATTATATATATATATTTCATTTTATGTGTATACACATATATAATACCCATATAATAGAGAACTTGGCTTTACTTAATGAGAAGGGGTCTAAGATCCTTTACCTTTTTATTAATGAAAGAAGAATGAATTGTGTCAAATACATGTTGCTTCTCCATCAGAAAACAATGAGAAAATCTGTAAATGTTTTCATTCAAACCACACATCTCCTTTTGTTTTATTTGTCTGTTGGCTTCCTTTTCCTTCAAACAAGTTTGCAAAGATGACATTTATGTGTTTACATTGACAACATCCAAAAATGTTAGTGTGACCTTGGAATGATTGCTTGGTCTTGTTCTAAGGAATCTGATCTTTTTTCTTAGACTTAAGAATTTAGTGTACTCTAGGGATTGAAAATTGGTGATTTAATTTAGGTAGAGATAAGAATGTAACACCACTAAATACACAGACTTACTTAGTTAACCAAGCAAGTAAATCAGACATACTTTGAGATGCTGTGGCTGCATTGAATTAATAATAATGCATTGAAGGGTAGATTTGACTAATATGCACTCAATTTGAACAGCACTTCACTTCCAACCTCATTAAATATGGCTAAAAGTATAAAATTAATTATTTAGAACCATAGAAGGAATCTAACCTTCTCGACTTTTACCCCAAATTACAAAGTTAAAAAAAAAAAAATCGCAGTTAGTTGTGGCCCTAATGGAAAGCAGGTGTATGATACTCTGTTAAGCAGACTAATTGGAGGTGATGAGCTTTGCAGAAGGATCATTAGTGAGGGTGGGATTCTGCACTCCTCCAGCGCGTGGGCCCTGAGCCACTCACACATCTAAAGTATGATTCAGTTCACAGAAATGTTGTTTATCGCCAGCTCTTCAGGAAAATACTGTTATGCAAGCTCAAGTCCCTTAGTACAGGAACCTTTTGGATTGCCAAGGGACACTTAGAAGGATTTGCTTTGTAGATTTCCTGGTAGCTGGCAAATATCTTTGCAATTTAAAAATAAAGCTAATGGATGTCCGTGATTGCTGTCTGTTATTTAAATGTGGAACAGCACCTTTTAACTGGTTCCTAGGATTGCTGTAATAACAACGCCCTGAGCTAACATTCACGGAGCTCACATTTGAGGTGCTTTACAGGTATTGTGTCCTTAAGTCTCAGCTTCTCTATGAAGGAGAGAAATCGAGGCAGAGAGAGGTGTGGTTAACTTGCCTGAGGTCACTCAGCGAGTGAAATGTCAGAGCTGCATTTTGAACGCAGGGTCTGCCTCATTGCCTCTTTGCCCGCGGATCCTGTGTGAACAAAGGCTCAAGGGCCAGGAAGAAGAAGGAAGGAAGGACTGACCTGCCAAAGCTGAGGGATGACCCTTCTGCCTTTTTGTTCTTGAAAATGCTATAGAGAAAATGTTTCAGATCAGGTGGTTTCTGAAAGAGGGTAGATGAACATTCTCCAAGTCGTAGGGTTTCAGGTCTGAATGTTTCTAAAAGGTTTATTGACAAGGCCGTGTGATACCTTTGTCAGAAAGGTGAAATAAAGAGGAAACAATGTCCAGCATGTTAGAAGAAAGCCTTTTAAAAATTATACATATCTGCATTTACAGATTCGGTCACCGCGGCCTGGCCTGGGACACAAGGCCGCTGCTCTGTGGAGAAACTTCTCTGTGACCCACCACCACCCCACCACTGACTAACTTTTGTTTGTTCCTGCTCTGAGGGCACCAGTGAACTATATGAGGGTTGAGCTAGGGGTCCTCTCCCTCCTGGGAGTTGTGGGGAGCAGGACCTGGCCCCCTCCCTCGCCCCCCCGGACCCCAGCATCAGCCTCCAGGGTTGTGCTGGGCCCTCCTGAGAAACCAGTTTCCAGCTGTCAGCTCCTGGAAGTAGGTTAGATCACCTGGGCCTCTGGGGAATCTCCCTCGTCCTGTCTGAGGCTTTGTCCAGCTTCTGAGCCCAAGAGGCCCAGAGGGGTGGTCTTTCTGTCTGGACAGTTGTAGGCTAGACCAAACACGGGGAACACAGCAGCAGTACAGTGCTCCTTCTCCAGCACGAGGTCCTGGGCCTGCTGGTCCTGGCACTACCTGCCCAAATCTGTCCTTGCCCCCAGCAAGCATCTAGCGAACCCCGGGAGCTGTAAGGGATGTTGGGGGGAAGAGGCAGCAGGGAGAAGAAGCTCCCCCACCCCACCCCAGCCAGGTGGCAGCGCCACGGTTGGCTGGTTGGCCGCTGTGTTCTTGCAAATGGTCAGGGCGGTGCACCTGTGCAGGTGAAGCAGCTTCTTTCACTGCAGCAGACACACGAACTGCTTTGTCTTTTGAAGACAGGAAAATGGCAGTGGATGTCAGTCCACGCCGTCTTTTTTATGCCACGTCATTTTTTTCCCCCCAAAGAATCAACTCTCCAGCTTTCTTTGAATGTTCCTCATTACCTGGGTCCCCTGGCTGCCCCCTGGAGGCTGGCCAGAGCCGCCCAGCCTGGGCTGCCAGCCCGCACACCCCTCTCTCCCCAGCCGCTGCGCATCAGTAGTTCATCACGGTGCTCGGTGCTGCTGAGCTGACCTACTTTTCCTGTTTGCCCACAGCAGGCTAAGCCTGTTTAGCGTTGTCCAGAGGGGCTGGGCAGAGCAAGGAGCTTTCCGAGTCGTACAGATGGCAGTCTTCTGGGTGAATGTGGTTTAATCTGTTTGCCCTGTTTTCCATTAGTCTAAAGGGTTAGGGCCCAGAACCCAAGGTGATGCGGGGACAGGGTCCAAGCTCAGGGCATCCTGTGTCCCAGTTCAGCCTGTCTCCTGGAGATCCTGTGGCATGGTGAATGATGGCTGGGAAAGAAGGCTTCTCCCCAAACTTTAAAAAACAGATTTCTAAATGGAAGCTCTTCAGCCATGTGTCTCCTTACTGGGAACCTTCACTGAGCCCCAGGACCCTCTGCTTGCTGAGACTCAGGATGGGAACTGTCCTTGCCCTCCCTCGAGGGGGCTACCTTCTCCGGTGTGTGTGGCGGGGCTGGGTGGCACGGGGTGGGGGACCGGCTAAGGCCACAGCCCCGCAGAAACAACTAGAGGTCGTAATGAGTTAAGGATGGCAGCCGTGGGGGCGGAGTAGGGGTGTTTCCCTGTCCTTGGACGGGACCAGAGCTGGAGGGAGGAAGAGGATGGTGTTGCTAGTGTAGGTGTCAGGGAGCCTGGATGGAGGAGGGGTCAGTGTGATGGGATGGTGGCAGCTGGTCATCCAGGCCTGAGCATGGATGTCATGCTCCAGAACGTGGAGTGTGTCCTCCGAGCCGAGGGGCGTGTGCACTAGTAGGTGTGCATATCCCCCCCAAATACATAACACACTCTTACTGCTTTTATTCTTTGCTGAAATCTTGCTGCGTTGCCGCTTGTGGGCGTAGCATAGTGTCTGTTAGAGTTGTTCAGGGAAAAAACTCGTGGGATCAGATAGGCATGATTAAATAAGCTGACATATGAGAAAGCCAGAAGCTAGCACTTTATCTTTTTCACTAACTCCTCCTGTGTTTGTGCATAGCTGAATGCCTTGTGAAAGGTGTCCTGGGCATGCTCTTTCCGATGGCAAAGCCCTGATGGAATCGTCCTCCCTGTGGGGCTTGTGTCTGAAACTCTCCTGGGCCCCCTGAAGCCACCCCCCCCACCCCAGCCTGGGGAGAGTGGGGCCGAAGGGCAAATCGTGCATTTCCCTGGGTTGTTTCATTGGACATGTAGGAGAGGAGAGAACGCAGTCTTTGTTTTCAAAAAGAAAAAATAGACCTCCTACTTTCTCTTGCCGTTTCTTCAGTGTTATCTGGCCAGATGGGAGGAGAGAGCTCTTCTAAAATACCTTTCATTTACAACATGAATATCCGAATGTACAAAATGGGGAAACTGGAGGTTGCCAGTCCTGCCAGGGCAAAACCCAATAGGCCTCTACATGGTGTGAAAGTTGGGCCTTTTTGGACCCGCTGACATCTCCACTCACTTGATGAACGAGCCTGTCTTGGGCAGTGATTCCCCCACTGTCAATTGAGGTCTTCCTGGTGGAAGAGCTTGGAGCCTCTTCTCCTGGGTGGGCTGGACGCTTCTTGGTCTGTTTGCGTCTGTAGGGCAGGCCTTTCCTCAGACTCTGTGTGTGCAATGGGCCGTGGGTTTCTGGAAGGGAAAATGGAAAGTGTCCAGCGAGGCAGGGAAGGACATGAGTCTATGGTGGAAATCATCCTCCATCCAAAGCTGGGCGGGGCGGGTGTGTGTGTTTCTAGAAATGGGATTGTTTCTACAGAACGTTCTTCCCTTACATCTCATGAAGGCAGCTTGTTCACCAGCACAGGCACCCCTTTTCCTTCCTCCTCCCCATCAGGGGCTGTTTTCCTGAGTGGGCTGGACCTCTCCTTGGGGCACCCCCTTGCCAGGTCCCTCGTGGCTCAGTCTGTGCACTGCGTCCCCACAGAGGCACATGTGGGGTGTGGCACCCACAAGAGGGGTGATGACTTTGAGCAGGCAGAGAGATGTTGCCCAGGGCGCGAGTCCACCATATGCTTCAGCAGGTCTGGGTGTCTGTCCTCAAGGCCCATTTTCCCTACTGTGGGCACCTGGGTAGGCCTGTCCAGGCAGCTTAGGTGCACCTGTCTGCCCTCCCCACAGCAGAGGAAGGCCTCACAGGCCAGCACCCACCTCCCCTGGGGGAGTCATTCTCAGTGGAATTGTACCACAGAGAGCCAACAGCAAGAACACCAGGGCCTCTAACTTCATGGACACCTGTGAAAAGTGAACACATTCAATACAAGTCACCATAGGGTCGTGCAGCATGAAGAGGGGTCCCATGGCCTCTTCTACGCCCACAGGCTTGGTAGGAGCTGCCTGGCTTTTCACAGAAAGCAGACTGCATTCCCCATTGAAACTATAAAGAAAAAAAAAATCTTTCAACGAGTGGAAGGAAGATGACACAAAGTAAGGCCGTTTGTACCGACGAGGTGTGTGGCGTTGGGTGCGCAACTGGGAAGGTCCTGGTCGCTCTCATCGCAGAGTCGTGGTCTCTGACTGCTGTGCATCGATGCAAAAGGCATCGATTCGCCTTTCTTGCCCACCATCCTCTGCTTAGTGCTTTATAGGGTGAGCTGCCTTCCTGGGTCTCGCATGGATGGGGGGAAAGTGGGCATTGTCCCACATTTGCAGTGAGGTAGGCCTGCCCAAGGACTAGGGGGAAGGCCACTATGCTCAGTGAAAGGAAGAAGGCAGACGACGTTCAATCTTAGATCCTGTCAACTCCCAAATTAATTTTGTTTCCTCCCACAGTTAGCAGTTTGCTTGAGACATCCCACATTTTTATTAAACATTATTTGAAGCTCTGATGTGAAACCCCAAATTCCACAGCCTGGGTGTCCAAAACAGGCCTAGCCTCTTATTTCAAGGACATCTTTTCCTTTGGCTCTCCTTGCAGACTTGAGCACAATGAGGATGAGTGTTCCCAGGCCGGAAGGAGCCTTCGTACCAAGGGTTACATGGAGGGGAGACGCTGGCCGGAGCAGGGTTTTATGGATTCATTTCTGTTTGTCGGTGGCCGCTGACAAGTGGCTCCCAACAAAGGCTCTCACTGACTCAGCTCTGAGCATGACTCATTAATCTCCTCTTCCCCTCTTGCTGAATTTTATAGGCATCTATTGTCCACACCCTGACCACACACTGTCCCCCATCAGATTCTCTGGTTGACTCAGGTTTTCGCTGTGGCGCCTAAACTCCTCATAAAGGGGCCCTCTGAAAGGAATCTGAAGTGATTGGGACATAAGATTCAAAGGTGGCAAGGATAATATGTCCTTCGAGGATGACCCTCATATCCAGATGTGGAGATGATTTTATTTTGGAAGTTCTTTGCTGACCAGATGGTATCATTGTAAATTTATTTTATAGCGAAGTTTCTAACATTCTCTATCCACTCCTTCACCACTCTGTCGCTGTTTCCCTGAATAATGAATCATCAGAGCCTTGGAAGAGGGGCTCATGATCATAACCTGCAGATAAAGCCTCAGTGTTGACCGTGGGGAAACTTTGGTATAATTCTCCTGTGTTCGTGGAAGCTCGTTGAGGTTGGGGGCAGGGGGTCTCATCTCAGTGACTTCTGGGAACCGGGCCCAGTGAGGCCCCCACAAGGCTCGGGAGGCACGGCTGCATGGGGGGCTTGTGGGGGTGGCCAGGGGGACGTCGGATGGGCCTGTCCACCTTGCATTTTCCAGGTTGCTGGACGTGCCAGAGTATGGTGAACATTTCTTGGTTGGAGGGGATTTGGGACTGCAGGAGCGGGTGGCGCTCAGATTTTCACTGCCCGTTTCCTTTAGAAAAGCTATTTTTTCCCCCAGCAAATGAATCATTGCAACCAAAACAACATTCCCTGGAGAGGAAGAATTAAAATGTGGAAGTTATTTCCTAGCCTCCCCCAAAGGACAAAGGGAGACAAGTAAGCCTGGCCGTTCATCAGTGACTGTTTTTCAAAGCCTTTCTGTTTCTTAAGTATAATGAGGGAAAATTGTTATCAAGTTTGCACGTAGAACATAAAGATGTTGATCCGAAACGACATGAGGTCCCCTCACCAGGGGCTGACTGGAGGACAGACGGCACACTCACTATTGACAGTAAATAAACCCCAGTGGATTGGTGGGGAGGGGTGCATGTGTTTGGTATTGCCCCTTTTGATTTTGACACATTCTTGCTTTTCCTACTTTTTTCTTTTTAATGAACTAAATTCACTGGGTTTGGCCGGTACAGTGGGGAGGAATACTAGGATTCTCCAGACAAGTTGGATCCTATATTTCAAACCATTTCTCAGCCAATTTGAAAATGTCATGATTTCATTTTGTAAAAACAATGGCCCGCAACACACTAGGCTTATAATAGTCATTTGGAAAAAAATTCAAGATGTTACAGAAGGACCCACTGACCTACCTTGGCTGTACAAAAAGAAAGTAAAATACCCTGAAGAGGAAGGCTGAGTAGTGATTCTAGTGATTCTATCTGGCCCCCAGCCTGTTTTTGTAAATAAAGTTTTATTGGAACACAACTATGCCCGCTCATTTACATAGTATCTGCAGCTGTTTCTGCACTACAACAGCAGAGTTGAGTAGTTGCAGCAGAGACTATATGATCTGCATCTAAAGTATGTCCTAGGTAGCCCTTTACAGAAAAGCATTGCCATCCCCTGCTTTGGAATAACATACTCTCCATGTATATTGCACTTCGCCTTCTCTGGAGACCCAGGAACGAGCTTCCAGTCCCCACAGGGGTCTCTGTCACCCGAATGATTCATTAGCCTCCCACCTCCCTGCTGACATACTGTGGGACCCAGGGCAGATGTGCTATGAGAAAACAGTCATGCTGCCATTTGCTGGCTCCTGTTCAACCAGGGCCAAACTTCCAATCCATTGTATGGCAGTAGGTGGCTAGGAGAAAGAATGTTCCAGAACCCTTAAGGTAGAAACTTCACCTAGGTAATGAAAATGTCACATGCAGACCTCACTTTTGTTCCTCCATTCAGTTAGGGTCAATAGCTCTTTCTTGAGTACACCCTCAGTCATTCTGTGTTTACTCCATTCCCTTCTCTCCCTCCCCCCCAAGCCTGACAACGACCAGTCTCTGCTGAGTTACCACCAGACACCACCGTGGGCAGGCCCACCACTCCAGGCATTGTGTGGGCATGTCTGTCTGTCTTTCTGCCATGCTCCCTCCCCCTGTCCCCTGCCACACACACACTTTTCAACTCTGACTGGTAGACAGGAACAATAATCCCACCCTATTCAAAGATATTTTATAGGTTTAAGGACCAGTTTCTACTGCTTGCTATTTAGCTTGTTATCATTACTGATATTGTGATCAATAGCTAGAAATTTTGGAGGATTTATATGTGCCCGAGGTCTGTGCTGGGGGTTCGTTGCCGGGCAATGAAGTAGGCCCTGCTGTATCCCCATGTCACTGGAGAGGCACGAGGGCTGGCAGCACACCTCCTTGCCCAAGGTCCCACAGAGCTACTGAAGGGCAGAAGCAGGGTCTCAGCTTGGGCATGGTGACTCCAACCCACCACATGCTTTGAGAAAACAGTCATGTTTTCTCAGAGGTGGAGCCCGCCCCAGGAGCTCAGAGACCCGGTGCGTCCTGCTAGCTCTGCCTCCTGTCTCAGCGGTAAGGGGACAGAGCCCAGCTGGTGCTCACTGGTCTTGCTGGCTTAGATTCTGCCACTGGGCTGCTTCCTGGGCCGAGCCCAAGGGGCTTTACCCACCCTATCCTGCTTGGCACTCTCCACCACTCTGCTTGCTGGCAGTCATACATGGTCTCTGGAGGTGTGGCAGGAGCACCCATCTGTGGGTGCCTCATGGCTGGTAACATACTCTTCCCACCCATACAGCCCTTCCTTTCTCTGGGCAGGAGCACCTCTCAGAAATGTTAGGTCTGTGTGGCTCCGTTCACCTTGCAGGGACCTTGCTGCTGTGCACAGAGCGTGTTCATTGAAATTTAAGGCCAGTCAGAAGAAAGGATGATCCTGGAGTCTCCTGCCTTAACAGGGTCTCAGGCCCCAACTGGGAATGGAAAGGTTAGAACCATGATGCAGGGCAGGTGTGGGATGGACAGGCATGGGATGGACAGGCCTCACCTTGAGGCCTGGCTGCAAGCATCCCACTGACCCTTTTTTGCACCCATGCATGCAGACCTACTTCTCATGGACGGGTCACACCATCTCTGCCTGGTGGGTGTCAGCTTCACTTTAGGAATGAGGGAAACAGAAATTCAGGAAGTTTAAAGGACTTGCTCAAGGTCATAGGGTAAGTGGGTTGGAATTGAAATTTAAATCAGCCTGGCTGGGAAGTCAGAAGCCCGAGCATGCGCAGTGGGCAGTGGGCAGTGGGTAAAGTGCCTGAGTCCCCTTGGAGAAGACACAGCCCAGGGTGGGTTCTGCTCACAGGTCCTGTGTCCATGAGCAGGTCCCTCAGAAGGGTGGCGCTTCCTGATTTGTAAGCGGAGGTAATCAGAGCCAACGTGTTCTACCCATAGAACCGGATGGAGATAAAATGAGATTATAGTTTTTCAGAATTTTGCCCTGGCAGAGGGTCAGTGAGGAAGCCCTGGGCCCCTCCTGCAGAATGTGAAGGGGCTTTTGCCTTTAGTTAATAGCTCCTGCACACACAGCAGTTTTTGTTTTAATTTGTGGTCTTCAGGACATAGTTGTGCCTTTAAATGTACTTTGTGAGTACTGTTATTCTGGACTCACCATGGTCGTTGAGAGATTTGTGGAACTCGGGGTTGGGCAATCACACCAGAATTCAGACGGGGTGTGGCTCTGGCTCTGTCTGACCTTCCTTTCTTCCCCCCACCTGCCTGTCCCTTCCTGCTTCTCTCCTTCATTCCTCAGATACTTACTGAGCACTCAATATGGGTAAGGAGCAGGGCTGGACATGATGGTATGTGTGAAGATGGGTTATGCCTCATCCTTGACATCAAAGAAGACCTGATTTTGAGTGTTAGCTGTGGGCCAGGCTTGTGCTAGGTACTTTCACATGTACAAACTTGATTCTTTCTAGAATTGCAGCTGTCCTCTTAGGGAGCTATCCCTCACCTCTCTGATCAGAACCTCAAGGGCCTTCCCATTCACGCAGAGTGAAAACCAACCTTTGTCCAGTATGGATGCCCATGGCTCACTTCCCTCAGGTCATAGCTCAAACGTGGTCTTTTTTTTTTTTTTAAGATTTTATTTATTTATTGACAGACAGAGATCACAAGTAGGAAGAGAGGCAGGCACAGAGAGAGGGGGCAGCAGGCTCCCTGCTGAGCAGAGAGCCCGATGCAGGGCTCCATCCCAGGACCCTGAGATCATGACCTGAGCTGAAGGCAGAGGCTTTAACCCACTGAGCCACCCAGGCGCCCCTCAAACGTGGTCTTAGTGGGCCTTATGTGAGTCCCTAAAACACCAGAGCAATACTCGAGCTTACTACGGTACCCCACAACCCCCAACCCTGCATCGTGTCTCCTTTATTTTTCTCCACCGAAGTTATAAGCAGTTGACTTATTTACTTATTTACTTATTTATTTGCTTGTGGCTTGCTCCCATCGCCCTCTACCTGCCCCCACCCTCTAAGAGCCATGAGAGCAGGGGCTTTGCAGGTCGCTTGGCACCCAGGGACTACCTGTTGAATTACCAAACATCACGTTAGTGCCTCACTGAATACACCCCATTACCTCTTCACAGAGAGAAGCTGTGTGCAGGGACCAGAGGCCTCAACATGGTTCAGCTTCAGCTTTTCCCAAATTAGATTCTACACAATCTAGATTCAACACAATCCCAGTCAAGGTTGCAGCAGCCATTTTTATAGAAATTGACAATGTAAATTCCAAAAATTTGCAAGGAAATGCAAAGAACTAGAATAGCTAAGAATCTTAAATAAGAAGCACAAAATTGGAAAGCTCACACTACATTGCTACCAAGAATCCCTATAAAGCCAGAGGAGTTAAGATCTCGTAGAACTGCCTTAAAGACAGACAAATACAAGATGCCACAGAGTTGGGAAACAGAGCAAGCTTCCCTAAATAGCAGGTTAGCTGTCTTCAAATCATGTGCTCAGAATGTTTCCAGGTGAAGTGCCTCTAAGTTGAAAGCTATGGGCCCAATTGTCCATCTGATCCAAGTTCAATGATTATGTATAAAATCTAAAAACAGAGAAGATGGTAGATTCGTTTTATTTTTTTGAGACTGAAAATTGGATCTACCACTTTAAATTAAGCAATTCTGTATCTGGAAAAGGGATATTTGTAAGTTGAAGAAAAATGTTGCACATACTATGTGTAAATGTCACTAACTTGCACTTTGAAGGTAAGTTTAGCACTACCCCAGGCAGATGGTCAAGGCCAATGTCACAGAGATCGTGTTGTTAATACTCTTGGTATGATGTGATAAGAATGGCTCTTTAGGGGCGCCTGGGTGGCTCAGTGGGTTAAAGCCTCTGCCTTCAGCTCAGGTCGTGATCTCAGGGTCCTGGGATCAAGCCCCGCGTCGGGCTCTCTGCTCAGCAGGGAACCTGCTCCCTACCCTCCGCCTGCCTCTCTGCTTACTTGTGATCTCTGTCAAATAAATAAATAAAATCTTAAAAAAAAAAAAAAAAAAGAATGGCTCTTTAGCACTGTGGGCTTCCTCATAAAAGCCTATATGCCCAGTCTGACCGTGAGAAAAACATCAACAAACCCAAATTGAGGGATATTTTACAGATAGTCCCCCAAATTGTCAAGGTCATCCAAAACAAGGAAAATGTGAGAATCTATCACGTCTATGTGATGCCTAAGGAGACACAATGACTAAGTGTAATGTGGTGTCCTAGATGAGATCTTAGGACAGGAAAAGGACATTAGGTAAAAACTGAGAAATATTAATAAAATAGGGACTTTATTTAACAATGGTCTTTCAATGACGGTTCATTAATTGTGACAAATGTACCATACCAATGTAAGGAATACTGGATGCAGGGTATGTAGAAACTGTCTGTAATGCCTTTGTATTTTCTGAAAAGGTGAAAGAGTTCTAAAAAATAAAGTTAATTTTCAAAAATGTTTATCCTGTGTGTCTGCGTGCTACCAAAACCCTCTAGATAGATAAACCAGAATAGATTCTGTAAATATACATATAGGATCACACGAGACGTGTGACCAAAATGCCACTGCAATTCAATAGGGAAAGAAATGTCTTTTCAATAAATGATCCTAGAGTACCTGAATGTCCAGATTGGAGGGAAAAAATTTTTAGTTTGCAATGGATTATACATCTTAATGTAAAAGCTAAAATGATAAAGCTTCTAGAAGAAAACAGGATAATTCTTCATGACACTGAAGTGGCAAAGATTTCTGAGGACACAAAAATCACTGACCATGAAATTAAAAATGTACAAACTGGACTTTATAAATTTAAAAGACATCATCAAGGAAGTAAAGAGGCCAGCCACAGCCTGGGAGAAAATGTTCACAAACTGATATCTAGATCTGGTAGAGTTCTGTATGTGGAAAAGAGAAACGTCTACAGATCAGTACAAGGAAGACAAACAGCCAGATTTTTAAGAAGAAAAAATAGGCAAGAAAACTTGAACAGACACCTCACAAAAGAAGCTATCTCAGTGGTCAATAAGCACATGAAAAGATACTCACCACCATCGTCTTAAGGGAAATGCAAAGTCAAATCCCAGTGAGCTCCCACAACACACCCACTAGAATGACCAGAAGTAAGAAACCAGGGACGCCTGGGTGGCTCAGTTGGTTAAGCGGCTGCCTTCAGCTCAGGTCATGATCCCAGCGTCCTGGGATCAAGTCCCACATGGGGCTCCTTGCTCGGCAGGGAGCCTGCTTCTCCCTCTGCCTCTGCCTGCCTCTCTGTCTGCCTGTGCTTGCTCTCTCGCTCTCTCTCTCTAACAAATAAATAAAATCTTTAAAAAAAAAAAAAGTAAGAAACCATTACCAAGTGTTGGCAAGAATGAGGAGCCACTGGAACTCTCACATGCTCCTGGTGCAAACAGAAAATTGTACCTTCACTTTGGAAAACAGTTGGCACTTTTTAATAAACTAAGTATGCAGCTACGCTATGATACAACAGCTACACTGAGATATAAACACCCAAGAGAATGAGCACTTGAGACTCAAGTATAACTTAATACTGGTGATGTTAATTTTGACCCCTAGGGCAGGTGGTGTCTGCCAACATTCTCCACTTATAAAGTTGCCCTTCTCCTTTGTAATTAATAAATATATCGAGGGAGATACTTTATGAAGATATCCTGTCTTCACAAACTTTTGCGTATTAATTTCAGCATCCATCAATGGAGCTTGTGTGCAACATTTATTACTACAGGGTACTGGTGGTGGTTTTCTCTTTCCTATATTCCTTCAACATTTATGAATTGGAGTTCTTCTATAAGGGAGATCTGCTCCCCCACCAAGTGCCCCTTTATTTATTTGTTTAATTAGTTGTATCTGTATGGACTCATGAATAGTTTCTTCTGTGGGTTATGATCTGTCATTACTGATTTTGTGGCTTAAATAGTTCCAAGGATCTTCTCTGCTAGGCTGTCTTTCCTCAGCCTCTCATCATTATCATGTAATTATTTCTTGAGTGTTTAGTTTCTAGAGGCAGGTGCCTATCCTTCAGATGTGGGGAAATGTAAATGTTTTGAAAGACTCCAAATAGTTTGTGTTCCAGAAAATCCAAGAAACCTAGAAGTGACAGCCTCTTAGGAATGAACATTACTGGCATGCTGGGTATCCTTCCTGTCCCCCTCCAAGCCTCTCCACCCTTCTTTCTGCACCCAGGGTTCCCCCACACTGATGACGTCATGGGCCCCTTGCCTCAGCCTTCTGGGTGGTGTAGCCAATAGGAGACACCAGCAGAAGATGGGACAGGTGGAGAATGCGGTGAGGTATTCATTCCCTTGACTCCTCTCTTAATGAAAAGGTTTCTTCAGGCTGGCTTCATCCTTCCACAAAATGCCCCCTCCCCTATATGACACACTCCTTCCAGGTCTGGGAACCTCTTTCCCTCTGGTCCCTTCACCCTCGGGGGTGTTAACAGCTTTTCTGATACCAACCCTAGGTAACCACGCCATCCCTCTTGGTTCCCCTAGACCCCACCCACACCTTTGTAACAAAGTCTCATTTCCTGTTGGGATTTTGACTAATAGATCTCATAAATGTCTAAGGCACTTAGAACATGTGGTTGTCCTGAGTAAAGATTCTATAGCTTCCCTCCATTGTCCACTCTGGGGGTTAATCACATCAACAGTTATTTTCCCAGCCCCAGACAGAATCTTCTCTGCCTTCATTTAAGCTCCTTTTTCTCTTCCTTGGCTGTGTGGTCATAAAAAAAATCACTGCTCAAAATCCTCATTGCAAACTATGCAATTGAGAAGAGTGTTTGCCGCCTCTTAAACTTCTCAGCTGTTCTTTTAACCAGAGTTCACAGAAAAAAATTTCTTTCTTTTGACCCCCCCTCTCCTGTGTGCTCCTCCACATCCTGAAATAAGAGGATGGTTCAAAAATACAAGGGTGGGGGGTATAGCCGTGTTCATAGAGGCACCACTTGTGAGAGTAAGAAGGTCGAGGCCGCTCAGTATGCGTGGATGGATGACTGGGTAAATAAAATGTGATAGAAGCACACAGTGGACTATTATTCAGCCTTAAAAAGGAAGAAAATCCCCATAGACGCTTTGACATGATAAACCCTAAGGACATTATGCTAACACTGAAATAAGCTTGCCATGGAAGGAAAAATACCAAATGACTCCAGTTATAGGAAGGGCGTGGAGTGGTCAGATGCAGAAAGTAGAGTGGTAGCCAACCGTCCTGGGGGAGAGGGAATGGGGAGTTAGTGATTGACGGACACAGAGTTGCAGTTTTGCAAGATGAAAGTTCTGGAGCTGGTGGTGATCACTGCTCTTTCTTTAGTACAAAAAAAATAACAAAAAACAGCCATGAAGGGGCCCCTGGGTGGCTCAGTGGGTTAAACGTCAGCCTTGCCTTCGGTTATGATCTTCAGTCATGATCTCAGTCTTGGAATGAGGCTCCCTGGTCAGCAGGGTGTCTGCCTCTCTCTCTCCCTCTGCCCCTCCCCCACTGCTCATGCAGGCGCTCTCTCTAATAATAAAGGGAGGTCATGGGAGACAATAGGCTCAGTAGGCGTTGAGCTCCCATGGCCAGTGCCCCAGGGAACTTGGCTTAGGTGACTTCTCTTCACACAGGTGCAGTTGAGCAGAATAGTGTAGACAGGGGTCAGGTGAGAAGAATCAGGCAAGGAAACGGGAGGGACAAGGAAGGAGTGAAGTAGGTGTAGGTCATCAAGGCTTCATGGATTCAGGAAATGTTTAAGGACCAACAAATATAAAACAGAGAAGATGGGGTTGATAAAGAACAGCTATTAGTCACTTGTAAATTTTCACTAATGACTAAGCAATCCCAGGAATCGCGGTAACCCCAGGATTCCGGAACCTCAGGAAAGCAGCATGAAGCCCATACCCCACCCCCCATGAACATGCTCTGTCTTGGGGGGACCCTGGTGAAAGGCTTGGCTTGGCTGAGTCCTCGCTCATGCCCTGGACCCATGCGTAGCTGACACTTTCCTGGGAGCACAGACCTGGCGCCATGTTTTTCGTCTCTTAAAACTTTGACCAGATTCCATCTGGAAAACATTAAGCACATGCCCGTTTGCAGATGTGGTAAAACCCCATTTTAATTATGACACAAGCCTCCACTGTTGAATGGTGTGTCTCACAAAGCTGTCCTTAAAACACGGCGGCCGTTGACTGAATGGAGCATATGTGTAAACATAGCGGAAGCTTTGGAACTGCAGAATTCTCCCTCCTGCTCCAGTTCCCACCCGTCCCAGTGCACCCGGTGCATATATCAAACCGAAATCACAAGACCAGATTATCTTAGGCAAAGATTCATTTGCCCCATTAAAACGTATCTACCACTTGAAGTTTCGAGAGTGTTGGTGTATTTGCAAAGCGTCGGGTTTTGAGTTCTGAGTTCAGACCCTCTGAGAACAGAGGCATGTGGGCAATGGTGACTCAGCTCTTCCGGGGTCCCCACCCTTATCCCAGTCACTCTGCCTGCTCCGCCACAGGCTGCAACTCCAGTTCCCCTGTGGGCTCTGGATGCATGGACACCTGGAGAGTGTTTCTGCTCAGAGGGCTGGCTGGAGGAGGCCCACCCCAGACAGGACCCTGAGAAGAGTGTGAATAAAATAAGGAGTCCGAGCCGTGGCTCTGAGGCGTAAAGACTCACAGGCCTGCGTGTGGCAGAGGAACCTGGATCTGTAGAGCTTAAGACACCCAGCCAGCTGTCTGGGAGAATGCAGGCTCTGGGCGGTGAGGTAGTCTCTGATGACTTCAGGCTGCGAGAACATTCCTGGATTGTTACTTAATTTTTTGCATCTGTGCGCCTCGACTGTCTAGGGAAGTGTAAATGCCTTGAAGGAAGGATTAGGGCCCTGTTTTTTCCTGGCTGCATGTAAGAGGGGTTTGTGTATTTGAATGAACAGATATATAAATGGTATCTATGCTTTCCACTGTCATGTCCTTGCAGGTTTAAGATCTGGGATAAACAGATACTTCCTTGAGCTGGGTCTAGACAGCAGCTGTCAAAGTGTGATCTGGGGACTCCTGGGGAGGTCAAAACAACTTTCCTAATAGTAACACATTATTTGCCTTTTTTACTCTCATGTATATATAGTGAACGTTTCTAGAAGCTCTTTGACTTCTGAGAACTGCATGGCTCTGACATCTAACAGAATGAGTGCTTGCATATTTAAGATTTCTCTATTTGAACCCGCATACACAAGAGTTCTGCAGTGTCCTCAGTCATTGTTGAGAGTTGTTGGGTTTTGCTGGAACCCAAAAGTTTGAGAACCTCTGGGCTCAGGCTTATGGGTTAGATAAGAACAAAGTGATGACACCCAGATGGACCTGTAAGAAAGGTCTAGAAGCAGAACAATAATCATCTGTTCTTTTTTTGCAGGAAAAACTGCATAGAAAATCTAATGGATGAAGATGAGAAAGACAGGGCAAAGAGGTAAGAAGGAGGGGGTTTCATGCCTCAGTGTGTTCTTTGTGGTCTGCCAAGCTTCAGAGTGTTTGTCCCCACTCAGCATGGATGAGAACACCAGCAAGACAGGCCGCTGGGGGACAGGCTCTTGGTATCCACTGTCCTTGAAATATTGCAGTGCTCTACTAAAAAAAAAGACATGTAGACCAGCTCCCTCGATTTTGATCCTTATCTTGAAGTTCCTCATTGTCTGGGACTTGCCAAGTGGTTTATATTTTTCATACGTTTGTGTTTGAACCCTTTCAGAAGCCACTGGTTACCGCTTTCTCAGCACAGACACTGATTGGTAAGGCAGCCTGGCCAGAGCCAGGCATGTCTGGGTTCAAATCCTGGCACCACCATGGAAGCTGCCCGGCTTTGGACAATAACAGGGATCATCCTCCCCACACACTGAGCATACAGTAATCATCCTTGTGCACTAAGCCTTCCATATACCCTGCCCCAGTTTCTTCATCTGCACTTAGAGATCCCATACCTTATGCGCTTATAGGGTTGGTCAGAAATCCTAGCTTGGTAGCTGGTGTGTCAGAGCTGTTATAACCCTATCCTTGCTTATTCCTTCACTGGGCATTTATTGACCTCCTGCTGTGTGTGGAGTCATGGAGTTGATAGTTTGAAGGTAAAGAGCCCTCGAATGTTCTCAACATCACACAGTTCACCCCCAGGGGCAGTTACTATGGTAGGCTTCAGGGCAATAAAGATGACATGAGGAGGACAGGGCAATGGAGGTGGTCGGTAGGTGATGACAGACCATCAGGCTGCAGGTGACAGGCCTGGCAGTAGAGTGCACTCTCCGGGGAAAGCCTTCACTCAGGCCTGAGGACGAGCCTTCTTCCTCTGGTCTCATCTTTCTGCTCCTGCCATTGTGTGTGGGTGGTGGGGGGGTGGGGCTCTCAGATAGCTGCAGAGCTGAAAGTTTGCCTGCTTCCCTTCACAGAACCGACACCCTTGTTGTCACTTAGAGAATCCTCCACTTGCAATGGTGGACCCTCAGAGGTCCGCCAGTTTGGCGTCTGCCTTCCATGGCACCTGTCGGGGGGAAAGGGTGGCAGGCATGGGAACAGCAAATCCCCGGCCACTCCAGACCTGCCCACCATGAATCGCAGGGCATGGGGGGAGTCTGCATTGCTTGTCAGTTCCCCAAGTATTTCCTTACAGAACAATCAGGGAGCCTCGGAAATGGCTACAAGTATAGGTGAAACAGTGTGGGCCCAGAGCCAAGATGGTTGAAACTGGAAGGTCAGCACTGGCTGTTCACCATACACTTATCTCTGTTGGTCCATGTTTGAAAATTTTCTCAGGGCGCCTGGCTGGTGCACTTGGTAGAGTGTCTGACCCTCGGTTTCGGCTCAGGTCATGACCTCAGGGTCCTGAGTTGGAGCCCCATGTTGGACTCTGTGCTCAGGGCAGAGTCTGCTTGAGATTCTCTCTCCCTCTCCCTCTGCCCCTCCCGCTCATGCTCTTTCTCTCTCTAAAGTAAATAAAATCTTTTTTTTTAAAGGAAAAGAAAGTGTTCTCTAACAAAAATCTACATAGACAACAATTCAAGCAACACCCCAGTTTATTGTGACGTAACACGCCCTCCCTTGGCATTGGGTGCAGGGCTCCCCACAGCGGTGCTTCTCAGACCTTAAGCCACAACCTCCCAAGTTCAGAGAATCCGTGGGGTCCCAACTAATAAGTGGATGAACAGACCAGCCCAGAGCAGATGAGAATGAAATCCCTCTGCCCTCTGTCATGGGCAGGCTAGCTTCCAGTTCTTTCCTCCGCGTGTTTGGCCTCTCAATCCCCTCGCGGGAAGCCATGGATTAGACTCAGAGGTGGACACCAGCCATGTCCCAGCTTGTGAATTCCAGCACACCCTCCCCTCTCTCAGCTACCGCTTTCTCACCCGCAACACCAGGTAGTCATTTCTACCCTGCCCTCCTCCAGGGTGATTTTGGGAATCAGCCACAAAACACACAAAGAAGCTCTCGTGTGTGTATGTGCGCATGTGTGCATGTATGTTAATTGTCACATGTATGTGAAAATGCAGGACACTTTCATACATTGACAGGGTATTCTTGTTAGCATCACGAAAAGCTCAGCAGCAATGGCCAATGGTCATGGACTGCTTCCTGGATGCCCTAACCTTTTAACACTAAGTCCTTTTCTGTGCCTTCTCTCATAGCATCTCAGCATTCCTTTGAGGCGTGTTTTCCTGTTATGCCCATTCTATGGATGAGGGAACTAAGGCTCAGTACCTGCATATATCCAGGATAGAGAGGCTGCTGGCCAGCCCTCACCCCCTCTTGACCTCAGAGGGGGAACAGGTCTAGAATGTTTGGTAATACTCAGATCCATTTGCCAGAACACCAGAAATAACTTAGTATCCCTCATAACACTTGCAAAAAACCAGAACAAAAGGACCACAATCCTAAGATTATCTGCATTTCAAAACCTCTACTTCTACCAGGCTCTGTAGCAGCATGAGAGGCCTTCCCCCTAACCCCACCTGGAGGTCTGATAGGAACAGTTTGCACTCACATGATTTTTTTTTTCATGAGATTAGAAATGCTCAGCTTCAGCTCAAAACCCTCATTGTCTCCAGAAAACACACACTCTTTTGGTCAAGTTTTCCAAAGCTTTAGGGAATTCCTGGTTTGTTTGGATTGTTTGATCAAGTATTCTAAACCAGGACACAGTTCCGCTTTCTTCTGTGAATTCCCATGCAAATCCAGGGAGTTTTGAGTGCCCACTGTATGTCAGAACTGATTGCTGTTTTTTTGAGAGGAAAAATGCAAAAACACGGGCCTTGAACTCAAAAAAGGAAACAGTTTGATGAAGAGACATTTGGAATCCCTGGATAACGAGGTTCCCAGTGGACCATTTTGTGGTCCAGTCATACACCTGCTTTTCTAATTTTTGTGCGACGTAGTTTTGTGGGGTGTGTGTGTGTGTAGTCATCCAGGAAGCAGTGGGCAGGAAGTGCACAGCTTAAAATGAGACAGGCCTGCCTTTGACTCCTGACACTTTTACTTTCTGTCCTCAGATGAGCTACTACACTTCTCTTCACTGCAGTTTCTTCCTTTGTGGAATGGGGCTGTTGACAGTAGCAACCTCTTGGTAGGGTTCCGGCAGGAACTAAAGGAACGCTGTAGAGGACACAGGGCTAATAAGGAATGCTAAGGTGTCTCGAGCCCTCACTGTGTGCCTGCAGTATTTTACAGGCGTGACCTCTATGATCCTCACAGCAACCCCATAACCTCAGTTATTATTGGCCCCATTTTACAGCCGCGAAAGCTGAGGTGTAGGATCACACAGCCAGTCAGTGGTAGGCAGGAATTCAAATTCAGGCATTATTCCAAGTCTGGGCTCCTAACAACTTCCCATGACAGTCAGTAAATGGAAGCCTTTTGGGTGACCACATGCCCAAGGGGTAGGGGGCAGAGAGTCCCGTAGGAATCCTTGCTTTCCAAAGAAAGCCAGTGTCTGTAACTTGGCAGTATTGTCAAGTACGGCTTCCCTCATTTCTTGAGCGAATGGAACACTAAGAAGAAACCCATTTGTGATGACCTCTTCCTTCTGTCCCATATTAAGTGACTAGTTCATCAGCATTCATTAAAGCGACATCATCTCCTACCAGTTGGGAAGTTTTGTTTCCATTACTGTGTACGTTTTTGTCACAGGAGGGAAGACGTGTAGTGAGATTAGAGCCATTGCTGCCTTTTATTAATAAGAATGAAGAGTGTCAGACAGAAGGAGCTAATTCTTGGTGTTCTCATTACAGTGAACGCTGGTTTTCACACACAAGCTGAAGTCAGGCAAGAGGGAGATCCAGGGCCGCAACCAAGAAGCCCATACATGCACGTTCGCAGATGCCAGTGTTGAAGAAGGAAAAGCCTCAGTCGCTGGGAGGCTGCTCATTTCTCCTGGTTTCCCCAGGGGTAGTTTATCAATGTGGACCAATGACTGAGACCATTCAGTCACCATCCGGTCCATATTTGTTATCTAAGTAATACACTAAACAAGTGTGGAAGAAAATGAGGAGGCTATGTATCATTACCCTGCTCTCAGAGGGCTTTGGGTAAGTTGGAGAGGCATTCTGGGAAACAAGTATAAAGGAACAGATGTATCCTGCAGGGTCTGTGTTGAGCAGAGCTGAGGTGATGATCGGAATTCATAAGCTCTGTTTCTCAGCCAAGTGCTCTTGCATGGAGACGAATATGGTTAAGAAGAGGAGACTGGCCTCATTTTATTGTTTCACTGCTCTGGATGTAAATTCTGTAGGTCTGAAAGGAAAAGCTGGTCTGATCCATGAGGTTGTGGCCCACTTTGAAAACTCCAAGTGGGAGTTTTCCTGATTGCCCTGGGTGCAGGCTCGGTGCAGAATGAAAATCCTGGCCCTCTTCATGATGGGTCGATGTTTCCAGCTGGAGCCGATCATGCTAATTTTGCTGGGATTTTCCTTAATAGGCTCTTGACTGGGGAGTTATGCACATCATCATAAACCCCAATACAGGGGGAAAAATGGCAGTAAAGAATGTTTGAGACTTCCTGTCTGTTTGTTTTACTTGGTGATTAAGGCAACAAGCAGCAGGCCTTGCAAGAACGTAGATATATCAGGACACACGATTCATTCATACTACCCTGTAATTTCCAGATGAGTGATTCTGTATTCCAAACAAAGGGAAAAAGTAGAACCATACTCACAGGCAGAATGCTAATTCTAACTGTGGCCTAGTAAACAGCAGAATGGAAAAGGGGCCTCCCTCTGTTTGAGGCTCTTGGCTTCTACCCTGGTCGGGTACTTTGGTCAGCTAAGAAGAATTGTCAGAAGGAGAATTGTGTGCCTGGTAGGCTTAGAAACTTGGGAGAGCCCTAGCCTAGGGACACCCAGAACCCCTGTGGGAGCATCTGAGGCAAAGAGGAATTCACTAAAAGTCCTTTCAATCATTTCAATAAATTTTAAGGTGAAAAACGGTGGTCTGAAGTCTGCCATTTTGAACATGCTCCTTTTCTGCAGGAAAAGCTAAATATTCCTTTGAGAATTTCAGTGACAAGTTCCTAAGGCTTGCTCCCATGAAATTCTCCCTGTGTAACCGTTAAGTAAGAATCACTAGAAAATTAGGCCAGTTTCCCATTTGGGCCTCGACATTTTCTGATAACTCTGGTTAAGAGTAAAGATGTCCCGGTTACATCTCAGGAGAAAAGAATAGCACCAGCTGAGCTCAGTCACCCCACAAACTCTTCACCAATCTCTGCAGTAGAAAATATACTCCAGAATTCTCCAGGAGATGAGGGCAACACCAGCCTAACCCATCTAGCACCATGTGGGCTGACTTCTATCTCCACACGCCCAGGTGACATTCGCTCCTTGAACCGAGCTCCTGAGCACAGTGGTATCCCCAGCCCGCACGGTTTGGGGGTGGAGGAGGCTGCCTGGCTCATGGACATGAACAGGTGTGCACCTGTTCCAAGGACCCAGGCCTGGGCCCAGGAGAGGTCTACACTGACCTTAAATGGACCTTGCTTTATGACAGAGTTTCCAAGAATGGGAAACACTAATCTGAAGAAATGCCCCCCAATATAAGTTTGGGCCATGCTTTCTACTTTTTCTCCCTTTTGGAGAGTTTTGGGGCTGCTTAGCACGTTCAAAATACTAGGACGGCAATTAGCAAATAACCCAAAGTCTGTTCTATTTTAGGTAACTGTGAATTTTAAAAATTATCTGGAAAAAAACAAACAAACCCAGATTAGTAACAAGAAAATAAACTTCTCTGGCCATAGTCCTTCTTTTTTCTCTAAATAATTCTTCATGATTTTCCATGGAACACCCTTTGCCCAATACTGTCTTTTATCAACTTTATTCCCATCATTGTTGCACATTTTCTTACATATGAAAAAACACCAAAACAACATTTGAAAAACAGTGAAATGTTTTTAAAAAGTCAACAAAGTTCATTCATAACTATCACTACTTAGAGCCACTGTTAATATTCTGACATATTTCCCATCTAGTTTATCTACAGTTCCCTTCAGATTTGAAGAGGAATCCTCTTCTAAGGTCTTTGTTCATGCGGCTGATGAGACCCTAACTGATTCTTCATGGAAGTTAACCTTTGACTATGACTGTCTTACTGTGGAGGATATTGGATCCTTCTACAACCACTCCCTGTGTTTCAAGTTCCCTAAAACCTTTTGTGGAGACTTCAAAAGAGTGTAAGACCCAATCCTGATAAGCCTTTGCAGACAGGTTCATTTTGCTCGGTTTATAATTCTCAGGCTTGAAAGACCAAGTCTGCATGCTGATCGGTTTCTGTCTCATCCTATAATATGAAATTAATTAGCTCAGCTTTGATACTCCAGAATTCCTGGTCTAGAAGGATTCTTGGGCATCACCAAGTTGTTGCCTTAGGCATTAACTCGTCCTGCGTATGTTGTTGTGTAACAAACCTCTCCAAAGTGGAAAGATTCGAGTGACAGCATTCATTGCCCATGGATCTTCAACTGGGGTGGGGCCTGGCAGGGAATGCTGTTCCCTGTGGTCTCAACTAAAGCAGCTCAAAGATGCTAGGCTGGAGGGGCGCCTGGGTGGCTTAGTCGGTTGAGCATCCACTCTTGGTTTCTATTGGGGTTGTGATGGCATGGGTCATGGGATAGAGCCTGCCTCACCCTGTGTGCTCAATGGGGAGTCTGCTTAAGATTCTCTTCCTCTGCTCCCCCCCGACCCCCGCCACGCATGCAAACATGTGCTTGCACTCTCTCTCTCTCTAAGATAAATAAATAAATCTTAAAAAAAAAAAAAAGATGGTAAGCTGCAACCACCCAAAGACATGCTTTCTTCCATAGCTAGTGGTTGATGTAGGCCGTCAGCTGGGACTGTGGCTTTCCACATGGAGGTGTGGTGGGTTCCTCACAACAGGTGACTGACTGGGTTCCAGGGCATACATGCATGGGCGAGAAAGCCAGAAGGGAGCTGTGTGTCCTCTTACTACCTGGCCTTGGAAGTCAAGCAGTTCCCTTGTGCTGTGTTCTGTTCCCTAGATGCAAGTCACTGTGGTCAGCCAGCCCAACTCAAGGAAGAGGGGTTTAGAACTCATCTTCTGATGGAGAAGGAATTTCAGAAAATTTTTATAATTCTCTGGTTTGAAATCACCATATCACTGTCCTCACTATTTTATAAAAGGAACTAAGGCCTGTGGAGGTGGGAATGCCTTGCCCACTCTCTCTAGGCTTAAGTGGCAGAACCAGGACGAGAACTCACATCTTCTGGAAATTTGTCTAATGCTCCTTCAGCTAAGCTGTACTATCCTGATTCTCTGCTACCCCAACCACTCTTTAACTTCCAGTGGTACCTGTAAGTGTGAAAGTAATATGCCTCATAAACTGTTTTTTGCACTGTCCCCATGGAGACTCTCTGTAGGAAAAAGTCACTCTACATGGAACTGCATACTTATAGAGCTATTCTTATACCTTTTACTCAAAAACCCAGCTGTTCTTGGTAGCAAGGGCAGTTCACCAGTGCTTCTGTTACCAGTTCTGGCCACAGCCTTCCAAATTTACTGGGTAGCACTTGACTTTTTCAGCTTTTACTCCATTTGGCTAACCACGTGTGATTCAGAGAAGCATCTTGTTTTTCCCTCATCGGCATGTTCTATCTACTCAGTTAACAGAACTAGACTTGTGGGGGCCAATTTAAAAGATGGCATCCTTGGGATTAAACATCAGGAAGAGATCCTAGTATGAAGTGTGTCTGGTGTTACAGATACTGTCTCTCTGGATGCTGGAGAGGCTTAAGCAGAAGATGCCCACCAGCCCAACCTGTCTGCACATGAAGTAGGTTAAAAGGAAGAGTCCCCTCATGATGATAGTAATTTTTTCCTCTTTTCACTGACTTTATCTTTATTCTTGATCTAGTTCATAGATCAGAAGTTCTGATACAATGATTTTTCATTTCTTCCCTTTAGGGAAACCCAGGATTTTTGGTGACATATAAAATGTACCTGCACCACTGTCATGTGCCCTTGTGAATTTAGAGAGGGCCGAGGACATAAACCTATAAGAACATGTTTACATTTACCTGCCTGCCCAAACTTCCTATCCCTGCCATGGGGCCTCTCCTAGGAGGATAGGACATGAGCATCTTCCTTCCTGGCCTGTGCCATAAGCGTCTCAAAAGGACCTGCTCCCCATCCCAGCTACAGCTATCCTTCTTGAGTGGTTGAGTGTAAAGCCCAGTCTTGCACACTAAATATCCACACCTGTGATCATCTCCTCACCAAGGAGGCAAGAGAAACATTGAGCATGGTTTATATAATATGCCTTACAGAAGGGCCTTCAAGGTTCCACCTGTCGGAGAAATGAAAGAGGGGTGTGTTTGTGTGTGTACATGTGTGTATACATGTGTGTTCCCCTTCCACAACACTTAACCTTGGAACCATGGTCCTCTCCCACCTTCCTTTCCGCAGTGCCTCTCCTTCCTTAAGTCCTCTTGATACACCATAAGCAAGGTCACCTTGTAAGAATGCCGGCTGCTGTGCTAAATCTCACTTAGCTGCTAAACAGCAAGTACAATAACCCTATGGAATTCCAGAGCTCTGGGAGCCTACACCTCTGCCTCTCACCCCATGTGCCCTAGCCGGGACAGTGGATGCCCAAGTTACCCTCAATGGGTAGGGAGAGTAGTTTTATTGGTTTAGTAAACTCCATGTTGATATGCAGTATAGTTTCCTTTTGATACTTTTTTAATGTTGGATCACATCAAAGTGACACACTCATGCCAAGGGAAGGAGGACCTGCCTAATTCATACGTAATCCTCCTTGTTTTCCAAGAGCCACCCAGATATATGCTTAAGAGTCTATTAGAACTATTGTCCAACTCTCCCCTATATACTTCCCTGCAGAAGGGCCTTGTTTACAGACCCTGCCATCAGGGCTTCAGAATCTATGTTCCTCCCTTTTGATCCCTATGGGTCTTTTACATACTCACCAAAAAAAAGTATGGGGGCACCTGGGTGGCTCAGTGGGTTAAGGCTCTGCCTTCAGCTCTGGTCATGATCTTGGGGTCCTGGGATTGAGCCCTACATTGGGCTCTTTACTCAGCCGGGAGCCTGCTTCCCACCTCTCTCTCTCTGCCTGCCTCTCTGCCTACTTGTGATCTCTCTCTCTCTCTCTGTCAAATAAATAAAAAAAGTCTTAAAAAAAAAGTATGAAAGCTATATGGATGTTTTGGAACCAATCAAGATGGAGTCAGCCTACTCCATCCTGTCCACCACATTGAATACAGTTAGTTATAAAACCTGGACAAAATATATGTAATAGCTATTTGAGGACCCTGGAAAGTATATAGTAGGAGGCAGACTAGAAAAGTATCAGGATTTGAAGTACCCCTGACCTAGTATTTTCTTCCCTCCGGTACCCCCCTAACCTAGACTCAATGCAGCTAAAACCCAGAAGTGGGCAGTGGTGGTGACAGTGAAAGGCCCCAGAGAATCTCTCTAGTACTACATGGGGAACAGGATCAGGGTCTCTAATGCTCAGATTGATCAAGGGGAAATCTGCCCCCTTTTGTTCTTTCCTCAATGCTCTTGTACCCTGTAAGCAATCCTGTGATAGCAGCAGCAGGAGGAGCAACAGCAACAATGGGGATCCATAGGAAACTTGAAATGTTGAGGGAAAGGAATCTATCTCTCTGAATGGAGGAACTATAGTTCTAAAAGGATGGGATGAAACTCTGTGCTTCTTTCTTCCTCTTTCTACTACATGACTCCAAATGAAGGCACAGATGTAAAAACTGTGAGCAAAGCAGAATAAAGCAAAGAACCAGCTTTCTGGCCAGAGGAACAAAAAGGGAGCCATGGGAACCAAAAAAAAAAAAAATACTAGGCAGTTATCTGAGAATAAGTAGCTCAGGGAAGTGACCATATAAAGAGGGTTATGAGATCTGAGCTCACCACCAAACTGAATATGCATGGGTCTGACCTTAGTGTACCATAGCCTTTCATATCTGAACTGTAGGACAGACCACCACCCAAGATCCAAGACCAGCTACATAGGACAAATCTAAATAGCACCATGGATTTCTTACCAGAAACCATGGAAGCCATCTGGTAGTGACAGTATTTTTTTAAAAGTTGAAGGAAAAGAACCATTAGCCCAGAATTCTAGATCCAGTAAAAATATCCAACAGAAATGAAGGTCAGTGAAGACACTTTCAATTTAAAAAAAAAAAAATCACAGGGCGCCTGGTTAAGCCTCTGCCTTCGGCTCTGGTCATGGTCTCAGGGTCTTGGGATCGAGTCCCGTGTCGGGCTCTCTGCACAGTGGGGAGCCTGCTTCCCCCTCTCTCTCTCTGCCTGCCTCTCTACCTACTTGTGATCTCTGTCTGTCGAATAAATAAAGAAAATTTTTTAATTAAAAAAAAGAAAAAAAATCACTAAAAGTTTTTTTCTTATCAGTAGACCTGCTCTGAAAGAATTTCTAAGGAAGTTTTTCTAACAGAAAGGAAATGATACCAGATGGAAGCTTGAGATAAGAGATATAGAGGAAGAGTAACAGAAATGGTAAATATCTGGCTACATAGAATAGATAGTCTGACATTTGGGAAAAGTAACATAATCTAATATGATCCGGTGTATGTAGATATCATGCATAAGATAACTACAATATAAAGGGAGGGAGGATATACAGAACTAAATGGAATAACGTTTCTACATTCTACTTGAAATGGTAAAATAGTCTAAGTTGGCCCTGAAATGATAAGTTTTTATATTGTAATCCATAGAGCGATTACTAGACACTATACAAGGAACTGTAGTAAATAAAAACTGTAGCAATAAGTAAAAAAAAATAAAAGACTAAAATGAAATACTTTTTAAATTAAATAAATTAAAATGAAATAAACAACCCAAAAGAAAGCAGGATAAGAGAAATAGAAAACAACAACAGAAAACAAAGAAGGAAAGTAAAACAAAACAAAACATAAAATCATAAAATGGTACACCTAAATCCAAACATATAATCCCATTAACTCTAAGTGATTTAAACATGCCAACTAAAAGAGTGTCAGAATGATTTCTTTAATGACTTAACCATATGCTGCTCACAAAGTATTTGCTTAAAATATGATGATATAAGTAGGCTCAAAGTAAAACTGTGGGAAATGATATGCCACACAAACATTAAAAAAAGAAAGCCAGAGTTATTGTATTAATATAAAATATAAAATAAAGTAGATTTCAGAGCAAAAAATTACCAGAAATAAAGAGTGACATTACATAATGATAGTTTACCAAGAACACATAACAATTCTGAATGTGTATACACCTAACAACAGAGCTCCAAAATGCATGAAGCACAGCATAAAGAACTGAAATATGTCTTTAATATGCTTATCAGTAGTAGAACTAGTAGATAGAAATTCAGCAAGGGTTTAGAAGAACTGAAAACCACCATCAACTAACAGGAACTGCTTGACATTTATAGAACACTCCACCCGACAATAGCAGAATACACACTCTTTTCAAGTACACATTGAACACTCACTGACCAAATTCCGTTTCACAAAATAAACGTAAAGAAGTCTAAATGAGTGAAATTAAATTACAAACAGAAAGTTGGCAAGAACAATATCTCTAAAACTTGGAAATTAACAGTATGGCTTCTAAGTAATTCAAAGGTTAGAGAGGAAGTCTCACGGAATTTTAGAAAATATTTTGAACTGAACAAAAATAAAAATACCACATATTAAAACTTGTAGGTTACAGCTAAAGCAGTGCTTAGAGGAAAATCTATAGCATTAAATGGTTATAGTGGAGAAGAGTAAAGTAACTAAGTAACTTAATCAGTAACTAAGCTTCTACCTTAAGAAACTATAAACAGCAGAGCAAAATAAATTCAAAACAAAAAGAAGAATGAAAATTATAAGAGCAGAAATCAATAAGATTAAAAAAACAGAAAAATAATAGAGAAAAACCAAAAGGTGATTTAAAGGAAAAACAATAAGGATGGTAAGCCTTTTGCAAGAATGACTGAAAAGAAAACACAAATTACCAATAATAGAAATAAAAAAGGAGATATTATTATGCACTCTTCAGACATTAAAGGGGCCACAAGGGAATACTATAAACAACTGTATCCATGTAAAGTTGGCAACTTAGATGAGAGGTAAAACTCCTACAACATGAAATGGAAAGCCTAAAGTGTCCCAAATAAAGAAATTGAATTTGTAGTAAAAATCTTCTGAAAAAGAAATCTCAGACCCAGATGGTTCCACTGGGAACCATCAAACCATCAATGTTTGAATTCTGCCAAACATTAAAAGAAAAATATCAGCAATTCTACACAGTCCTTTCCAGTAAATTAAGGGGAGGAAATACTTCCTAACTTATTTTCTGAGATTCTCATTACCTGGAGTGGGGTGGGGGGGAGTACAAGAAAAGAAAACTACAGGCAAATATCTTTCATGAACACAAATGTAAAAATCCTCAACAAAACATTAGCAAGTATATATATGTGTGTAATATATACATATATCATACACATATATGTAAAATACATCATGACCAATTGGAGTTTTATCCAGGGAATGACAGGCTGTTCAGTATTCAAAAACCATTCATTGTCATCTATCAAGTTAGCAGGGTAAAGATGAAAAACCAAAACCACAGGATCATATTCAATGAAGTAGAAAAAGGGGTCGGCAGAATTCAACTTGTATTTTTGTTATAAACTCCCAGCAAACTAGGAGTAAGAGAGAATTTCCTTAACCTGATAAAGGACATTTACATAAAACCTACAGCTTATATACTTACTGGCAAAATATTGAATGTGTTCCCCTAGGATGGGGAATAAGGCAAAGTTATCTGCTGTCATCACTCCTGTTCAATGTCAGACTGCATGTCTTAGCCAAAGCAATAAGACCGTAAAAGAAATTAAAGGCACATTGGTTGGAAAAAAGGAAATAATGCTTCCCTTATTGACAGATGACATGTTTGTGTATATAGAAAATCCCAAGAGACTTAGCAAAACGAATAAATTCCTATAACTAATAAGTGAATTTAGCAAGATCACAGGATACAAGATCAACACACAAATGAATCACCTTTCTGTAGGCCAACAGCAAACTCTTAGAAACTGATATTAAAAACACAATGCCACTTATAACCAATCCAAAAGAATGAAATTCTTAGGTACAAATTAAATAGAAGATATGTGAGTTATCTATGTGAAAATTTCAAAATGCTCATAGTAGGAATCAGTGAGACCTGAATAAATGGAAAGATGTCTTGTGATTATGACTGGAAGACTCAACAGAATAAAGATACCCAATTTTCCCAAATTGGTCCATAGATTTAAAGCAATTCCGATCAAAATCCCAGCAGAACTCTTTGTAGATATACACAACTAATTGTAAAAATGTAATGGAAAGGCAGAGAAACTGAAATAGTTTTGAAAAATAATTTTGAAAAAGAGGAACAACGTTAGAGGAATCACATTATCTGATTTTAAGACTTATTATAAAGCTGCAGTAATGGAGACAGCATGGTATTGGTAGAGGAATCGATCCATACATAGGTCAATGAGACAAAACAGAGAATCGAGAACCCAGAAACTGACCCACAGAAATATGACAAACTGATTTGTTACAAAGGCTCAAAGGTAATCCCATGTAGAAATGTCTTTTCTCTCATGGAGTTGGGACAGTTGGACAACATACAAGCAAACAAACCTCAACACAAACCTTACATATTATAAAGAGAATGAGCTCAAAGTGGATCGTGACATGTAAACTGCGTAGAACTCCAGGAGGAACACACAGGAGACCATCTCTGTGGCCTGTGGCTGGGCAGAGAGTGCCCAGACCTGACACCGAAACACAGTCGACAAAAGAAATAAATTGGGAAGTTGGACTTCATCAAAATGAGAAACTTTGACTCTGTGAAAGACACCATTAAGAGAATAAAAAGGCGAGCTGTGAGAAACAAATCGAACATGGGTCAAAAGACTGGCATCAGAATATATAAAGGACACCCAGCCCTCAACAGTAAGGAGACAGAAAGCCCAATTTAAAAATGGGCAAAAGACATGAGCAGATGCTTCACCAAAGAAGATATACAGATGGCCAAAAAAAAGAGAACATCATTAGCCATTAGATAAATGCAAATTTAAGCCCCAGTGAGATAATACTGCATATCTTTTAGATTAGCTAAATTACAAGTAATGACATTACTAACTCCCCTTGAGGACATACATCTGGATCCCTCCTACATGGCTGGTGAGGATGTAGGATGGTAAAGCCACCGTGGGAAACAACTCGGAAGTTTCTTATGAAGTTAGATGTACAATTTTCCATAGGACCCGGTTACTCCTTTCAGAGAGCTGAAAACTCGTGTCCACACCCAGAAAAACCTGTACACAAATGTATATAGCAGCTCTAGTCATAACCACCAAAAAAAATGGGAATCAACCTGTAATTCCTTCGCAGATGAATGGATAGACCAGCTGTGGGACATCCATACGATAGAAAACCGGTGCTCAGCACTAAGAAGAGGCAGGGTACTGATAGGCACAGTAATCTGAACGAATCCCAAATTCATTTCTGTGGGTAGAAGCCAGGCTCAGGGATTATGTGCTATATGGTTGTATTTCTATGACATTCCCCAAAAGAGAGCATGGTGATGGAGAAGAGGACAGGGGTTGCCTGGGGTTACAGATGCCGAGAGAATGAAGGAGCTTTAGAGGAAACTCTTCTGTCTCTTGGTTATGATCCTGGTTACATGAATTTACACATGTGTGAAAATTTATAGAACTGTGCACAAAAGAAAAGGTCAAGTTTACTGTACGTTCATTTTGCAAGTAGGACTTTTAAAGGTATGTATCAACAGCATTACTTTTCCTTAGACAAATGAAATTCAGGTGAAGCTCTTTTGCCTCTGACCCCTGCTTTCTCCCTGGTGCTCGTCACAGGAGGTTTGGTTAGTACTGAGCTGGGGAGCACAGCCCACAGCCAGGCAGGGCACTGTGGTACTGTGCCCGGCCACCCTCACCTCTCCGTCAGTCTCTGCTCACTTACCCCCGAGTGGGGTCCCTCTCCCCTTTCTCCTGATGTCCTAAACTTTTCTCTCTCCCCCAAACGGCCCATCGGTACCCTGTCCTGAACTCATCCACAAGCCGAGACCAGATCGCCTATACTGGATTCTAGACACTGTGGCTGGCCTCACTCTTTTTGTCCTCTCTCTCACTTTAATTTCCCACATCTCCAACTGTCCTGTCAAAGCTGACAA
>RCUC01131288.1:0-15289 GCA_003697995.1 Taxidea taxus jeffersonii
AAGTTTCTGTCCACTGACCCTTTCGCTATATTGGCTGTAAGTTGGCTATAAATCTTTAGCTATCTTGGCTGTACTGTATTCAGAGCTGAGTTCCATCTCTCTCCTCTACTGTAGTGGTCTCAGATAAAGTCTTCCTTCCTATTTTTAACAAGCATCCAGTACAATTTTTTAAAACACCAGTCAGCACCAGAAGCTTGAAAGGGGTAGGGAGGGATTCTCCCCAGAGCCCTCAGAGGGAGCACGGCCTCTCTGACACCTTGAGTTTAGACTTCTGGCCTCCGAAACTGAGAGGATAGATCTCTCTTGCTTTAAGCCGCCTAGTTATGGTCCTTTATATGGCAGCCCCAAGACACTACTAGAGAAGGGCAGTCATTTGCCCCACATCTAAAGCCTACCTTTTGGGAGTAGTTGAGAGCCTTTTCCATCTCAGACATGATGGCATTGATGTCATCGCTTTCGTAAATACCTAGACAAAAAGCACACTGTAAGCATGGAGAAGGCGAGTAGATCCCGACGAGCGTCCACATCTGTACCCAGCAGGGTTGTGTGGAGGTGACCTGAGCTGACCAGCCCCACCCCCACGCCATCCGGTGGTGAAGGAGATGGGCGGGTACAGCACAGCTCCCAGCAGGGGCACCGGCCCAGCCAACTGCTCTCACCCGGAGGAAGGATGAATTCAGGGCCATGGTCCTGCTATTCCAGTGAATAAAAAGACCCACCTTTGTATTATTTGAAGTATCTAGTATCTGTAGGGAATACTGCTGGCTTATTTGAGAGGGACTAGACTGTAATGACTAAGAAGACAGCTTCTGAAGTTGGCCTGCCTGCATTCAACTCCTGGTTCCACCTCTTACTACCTGTGTGTTTCGGGCTCTTTATCTCAGCTTTCTCATCTGTACAATGGGGATAATAGTAATCCACTTCATAGGGTTATTGTGAGGAATGAATAACAATATATGTAACATGCTTGGAACCATGTCTGGCATGTAATAACTATTCTAGACAGTGTGCTATTATTGTAATAGTCATCAATGATAACTTGAATGTGTATGTTTAGCACTTTTCATGGGAAGAGCTGGGTACCAGGGGCCGCAGAGTTCCAGCCCCAGCTATGCCACTAATTTTATAACCATAGGTAACTCATGTCCCTGGGAGTCATTTCTTCATTTGTAAATCAGAGAGGATGAAATGTACTAGCGCTCCCGAACCTCAGTCTCTGTTGTATCCCAACAACGTGGGGGAACTTCACCATTTCCCCTCACCTGCATACCACCTAAACCATTATCTCCTTTTTTTTTTTTCATTATCTCCTTTATATATATTTTATCAATTTACTTAAAAGTATAAATATTATTGACACATGTCAGTTTCATGTATACAACAAAATGACTGGACTTTTGCATATACTGTGAAATGATCATTATAATGTCTATCTAACATATTTATTTTTTTTAAGATTTTATTTTATTTTTTTTTAAGATTTTATTTATTTATTTAACACAGAGAGATCGAGATCACAAGTAGGCAGAGAGGCAGGCAGAGAGAGAGAGAGAGGAGGAAGCAGGCTCCCTGCCGAGCGGAGAGCCCTATGCGGGGCTCGATCCCAGGACCCTGGGATCATGATCTGAGCTAAAGACAGAGGCTTTAACCCACTGAGCCATCCAGGTGCCCCTATCTAACATATTTAAAAGTATATTTTAAAAAAGAAAACTTCCAAGGGGGACATGGTGGCTCAGTGGACTAAGCATCTGATTCTTTTTTTTTTTTTTTAAGATTTCATTTATTTATTTGACAGACAGAGATCACAAGTAGGCAGAGAGGCAGGCAGACGGAGAGGGGGGAGCAAGCTCCCTGCCACGTAGAGAGCGAGTAGAGTTGAGAGCAGGGCTCAATCCCAGGACCCTGAGATCACAATCCAAGCTGAAGGTAGAGGCTTAACCCACTGAGCCACCCAGGTGGCCCTAAGCATCTGATTCTTGATTTAAGCTCAGGACTTGACCTCAGGGTCATGAGTTCAAGCCTTGCCTTGGGCTCTACTCTGGGCATGAGCCTACTTAAAAAAAAAAGTAAATAAATAAAAATTTGTAAAAATAATAAATACATTATAAAAAGAAAATTCATGTCACTTCTGACAGTAGAGAGTTAGTGCCTTTTTTTTTTTTTAACTTTTATTTATTTTTAAGTAGGCTCTAGGTCCAATGTGGGGCTTGAACTCATGACCCTAAGATCAAGGGTCACATGCTCTACTGACTGAGTAAGGCAAGGCCCCCCATAAAGTTAACTCTTTTTTTAAAAAAGATTTATTATTTGAGAGGAGAGAGAGAGCAAGTGAGTGAGGGGAGGTGGAGGAGGGGCAGAGGGAGAGAGAGAAACTCTGTGCACGGCTCAGTCTCACAATCGCGAGATCATGACCTGAGCTGAAACCAAGAGTCAGTTGCATAACTGACTGAGACACCCAGGTGCCCCAAAGTTAGCACTTTTTAATGAAATGTTAAAATAAGCAAATAACTACTTAGGAGAGAAAAAAAAAAAAACCAAGCTTTTTCTCTATTCTCTTAGATTTCTCCACTTGGGCGAATAAAACCGACAAAGACAGATTAACAAGGGAAAAACAGAATATCTTAACATGGGCAGCATGCACACAGGCAGGAGAAACTCAGTAATTCAGAGGGTGTGATTGGAAGTTGGGGCCTATGTGGTGTCTTAGCCAAGGACAGCTTGGGGTACCAGGGTGGCTCAGTTGGTTAGGCATCTGCATTCAGCTCAGAGTCCTGGGACTGAGTCCTGCATCAGGCTCCCTGCTCAGTGGGGAGTCTGCTTCTCCCTCTACCCTTCCCCCCTTATTGTGATCTCTCTCACTTTCAAATAAATAAAATCTTAAAAAAAAAACAACCCCAGGGGCGCCTGGATGGCTCAGTGGGTTAAAGCCGCTGCCTTCGGCTCAGGTCATGATTCCCAGTGTCCTGGGATCGAGCCCCGCATCGAGCTCTCTGCTCAGCAGCGAGCCTGCTTCCCTTCCTCTCTCTCTCTGCCTGCTTGTGATCTCTGTCAAATAAATAAATAAAATCTTTAAAAAAAAAAAAAACAACAACCCCAAAACAAAACCCAAGGACAGCTCCTTTGTAGGGAAGTGACAGGACAAAGGGAAGGGGGTTAGGCTCTTAGAGGCAGCCGACTATGGGAAGGCAAATATAGGGAGGGAACTGAGGGATGATGGACCTTGTTTTAGTAAGGTTTGTGGTCTCCAGTGCTTCTCCTCCCCCTCTTGGCACAAGAGAGGGAGACACCTAAGATGGAAATTTATGGGGATGGAAGGAAGGAAGGAGAACTACTTCACTCCTTTCTCAGTTTTCAGCTCAAACTAATCCTTCTGGCACTGTGGTGTATTTTGGAGTTGCATGTTCTGATTCCCTACAACTATCGCAATAAAAGAAATTATTGCTCTGTGTTCCACGTTCACCTGTCTTGCCAACCTCCTGCTGTTAACAGATCCTCTTTTGGGAAGCACTAAATTAAGGCACACTTAAGGCCCTTCCAGCTGTGACTTTTTTTTTAAAGATTTTATTTATTTTTTGACAGACAGAGATCACAAGTAGGCAGAGAGGCAGGCAGAGAGAGAGAGGAAACAGGCTCCCCGCTGAGCAGAGAGCCCGATGAGGGGCTCGATTCCAGGACCCTGGGATCACGACCTGAGCGGAAGGCAGAGGCTTTAACCCACTGAGCCACCCCAGTGCCCCCAGCTGTGACATTATAAAATATTTTTAAGTCAGGGCACCTGGTCCATAGGGTGAGCTACCCTTGATCTCGGGGTTGTGAGTTCAATCCCCACACTGGGCATAGAGCTTACTTAAAAAATAAACAAATAAAATAATTTAAAGTAGGTCTACTTTTTTTTCTTTTTTACTTTAAAAAATTGTGGTAAAATATTCTTAACCTAAAATGTACCGTTTGAAACCCCCCCTTTTTTTGAAGATTTATTTATTTATTTTAGAGAGAAAGAGAGAGCATGAGCAGGAGGGGCAGAAGGGGAGGGAGAGAGAATCTCACGCTGACTGTGCTAAGCATAGAGTCCAAGGTGGGGCTCCATCTCACAACCCTGAGATCAGGACTTGAGCAGGAACCTAGAGTGAGATGTTCAACAGACAGTGCCATCCAGACGGCCCCCACTTGAGCCATGTTTGAAGGGTGCAATTCAGTGCCATTAAGTACGTTCATGTCATTGTGTGGCCCTCACTACCACCTGTCTCTAGAATAGGAACTCTGGAGATTTCTGAGTGGGGCTTTTCCCATGCCCCTCATCTGGAACACATCCACAGCCCAGGGAGCTATGTTGGTACCTTCTGGAAGGATAGAGGTGGGGGGCCTCCCTTCCCTCACACGCACCTGTGTCTCCAAACCAGTGGAAGCGCCCAGCAGTAGCCTGGGTGACCTCCCGGTAGGCGGCGGCTGTGTCAGTGCGGCTGGCATAGTGGGCTGGGGGTGTGAGGTCCATCTGAGGCTCGCCCACGTAGAAGAGACACACGTTCAGCTGGAGGTCGCAGCCCCCACAGGCCTCAGCCATGTAGTCGCTGAGCAGGGGCTGTGGGGGGAGAGAGGGCAGGAGGGCCCCCGTGGCTGAGGGCTCCTGGAGGGGCTGCTCTCAGGTCCGAACAGCCTAATCCTCTTTCCTCGGGGCCTGTGGGCTGCCTCGTCTAAAATGTGGCGCCGAGGAAAGAAAGGTAACTGGGGTTGGACCACAGTTTCTCTGTCTTAATAGGGCATGGCTGGGGAGCAGACCCGAGAGCCTGCCCATGCCGAGTGTGGTCAGGGGACCAGAAGCATGGACATCTCCCAGGAGCTTGCGAGGAAGGCAGACTCTCAGGTCCCAGGCCAGGCCTTCCAGAACAGGATCTGCATCTTAATAACACCCCAGGTAGCTCTTCTGCACATTGACATCTAGTTTGGAGAATCAGGCTGGAGAAATCTATTGTTAGGCATCCACAGAGGGGAAGATGCAGGGTCGCAAAGAATGCCCAGGACAAGGCCTACTCACCATGTCCTGGTCAGGGATGCCCCCCGTGAAGAGGTAGATGCCCTGTGACTGGTATTTGTCTTTGTCCTTGAAGTCCACTTCCACAGCCTTCCGCAGGGCGCTGAGGACATTCCGGCTTCCCTGACACCGCAGGCTCAGTGCCCACCTGGGAGGCAAGGCGGGCCAGCTGAGGGGGGCCAGCTGAGGGGGGCCAGCTGAGGAGGCCAGCTGAGGGGGGCCAGCTGAGGGGGGCCAGCTGAGAGAGGCCAGCCCGAGGCCCCAGTGGGGGTGGGGGGATTCTGCCAGAGAGAGGGACAGAGCAAATGGCACCACAGAGGCTCCCTTAGACACAGCAGGAGCAGTCTCGGACGGTCTCATACCGCCAGGCGCTTTGTAGGTTTTCATGGCTCACAGCAACCATCTCAGGCCTCCAGCTTTCAATTGTACTTCCAAACCTTGGGTGGGAAGAAAAGAGGACATGTTCTTAAGCGAGAGATATATCCATGCTACACCCCAGGTCTTTGAGCTCCCCAGGCTTTTAGAGGGACAAAATTCTGATTGCACCCCAAAATGTTAGGATGTCACTGGCCTGGGCCAGCCGCAAGATTTTCTTGCTAGTCATGATGTGTCACAGTATATTTGTAGTGTGAGCAGAGCTGGGGGTCTCGAGACTCAGAGCCAGGAATAGCTCTGGCCAGATTTCTGACTTCCCCACCCCTCAAAGGAGGGAGTCATTGGCCCATTTTAAATTCCCCTAGAACTGATTCAGCTGCATAACTCAAGTTTTTTCACTCTGTCTGTACTATAGTTTTTGGTTTGTTTGTTTTTTAAGATTTTACATATTTATTTGAGAGAGAGCATGCACACGAGCCAGGGAAGGCAAAGAGAACAGGGAGAGAGAGAAGCAGATCACTGCTGAGCAGGGAGCCCAACGTGGGGCTTGATCCCAGGACCCTGAGATCACAACCTGAGCTAAAGTCAGACGCTTAACTGACTGAGCCACCTAGGTGCCCCTATAGTTTTTAATTAATAAAACAAGCAAGCAAACAAACAAACAAACAAAACACATTATCTCATTTCCCTATGAGATAGAATTTAAACCCTTGAAAAGAGGACTGATCCTCTTTATCAAAGAAAAGGTGTCTCCTCTCTGGCTCAAGATGAATTCCTCCACCTGGCCTTCTGAAACTGCCCACAGATACATCCTTTCCCCCACACATCCCCTACTGCTCTCTACTCCCTTCTGCCCCACTGTCTCTGCACATGTTTAAGTCTGTCCATTCTTAAAAATAACTTCCTTGGGGCGCCTGGGTGGCTCAGTGGGTTAAAGCCTCTGCCTTCGGCTTAGGTCATGATCCCAGGGTCCTGGGATCGAGCCCTGCATTGGGCTCTCTGCTCCGTGGGGAGCCTGCTTCCTCCTCTCTCTTTGCCTGCCTCTCTGCCTACTTGTGATCTCTGTCTGTCAAATAAATAAATAAAATCTTTAAAAAAAAATAACTTCCTCTTTCTTCCAGGGTCCACTCCATTAGCCACTTCTCTTTCCCGTGTATGGACCAGCTCCCTGGAAAAACAATGTCCCACTACCTCCTCAGCTTCTCCTTTCTCTGAAAGCCACTGCAGTCAAGCATCTGGTAGGTTCTCTGGCAAATATTAACAATGACCTCCTTCCCCCCTCATGAAAATATCTATTGTAGCTAGATAATAAATCTTCTATTACAGTTTGATAAAAATTCTAACAGTATCCAGAGGGTAAAAATTCCTCCAATTTTATTCCCCAGAAAAAGTTCTGTTAACTTTGTATTCTTTTGGATTTAAAAAAAAATAGAAAGTATAGGGGTGCCTGGGCAGTCGGTAGAGCATCACATCATCATCAGCACTGGGCGGTGTTGTTATTTTGAAACTTTTAAATATTCGGTTGCCAAACTGAATTGCAAAAATATATATATATATATATTTCTTGTTTTGTTATCAGTGAACTCTACTGCTAAATTTAGTGGATTCCTTTGTTCTTCCCCTTCTTTCTTTGCTTCTGCAGGATCAGACTCTATTCCTTTCTGAGCTGTGGCTTCTTGAACCATCCTCTCCTCGTTTTCCTCCCCCTCTCTGGCTGCTCCTCTCTCCTGTTCCTTCAGTGTTTCCCTTCCTCTGCCCACCCTCCAGACATCAGTGCCTTGCCAGTTCTGCCTTCGGTTGTCTTCTCCTCCCTTCCCATCTCCACAGGTATGCTTCAACCCTTCTCAACCACATAACCAGAATGCTGGTGGCTCCAAAACTTGTATTTCCTGACAAGAATTCCTCACTGGGCTCCCTATGGCTCTAGAAACTCCTCTTGAAAATCTCCAGTTCTACAGGATTAAAATCAACTTCTTCCAAGATCTGCTCCCTCTGGGACATCTTTTCTTTACTGTTCTCACATCCTACAGCCAAATGGTAACTCGTGTTGTGGATTCTAGCTCTCTAACACCTCTCACATGCATCCCGTCTTCCATCCCCATGGCCGCTCAAGCCTACTCCCTGCTAGTGCAGACCACTGAGTGGTCCCAATGGCCTCCATCCCTCCAGGGTCACCCCCCTTCAATACGTCCTTCACGCTGTGACTGAGCGTTAAAGATCTGATCATGTTATTGCCTTGCTTCAAATCCTCTGATGCCTATATGTCCTATAGCATAAAAGCTCACATCCTATACATATAAACCCTCCATCATCTGTTTTATTTTGACATGTGCCATCTCTCTTTCTCACCTATTGAACTCCCTGATGGTCCCCCAAAGTCCCAGAGTCTGTGTCCTATAGCTCCAACATCTCTGTGCCCCCTGTTGCTTCCTTTACCTAAAATGCCTTTCCTGGGCACCTGGATGGCTCAGTGGGTTAAATCCTCTGCCTTCGGCTCAGGTCATGATCTCAGGGTCCTGGGATTGAGCCCTCCATCGGGCTTTCTGCTCGGCTGAGGGGGCCTGCTTCCCACCCCCCTCTCTGCCTGCCTCTCTGTCTACTTGTGATCTCTCCCTCTGGGTCTAATAAATAAATAAATAAAATCTTTTTTATTTTTTTTAAGACTTTATTTATTTATTTGACAGACAGAGATCACAAGGAGGCAGAGAGGCAGGCAGAGAGAGAGGAGGAAGCAGGCTCCCCACCGAGCAGAGAGCCCGATGCGGGACTCAATCCCAGGACCCTGAGATCATGACCTGAGCCGAAGGCAGCGGCTTAACCCACTGAGCCACCCAGGTGCCCCATAAAATCTTTTTTAAAAGTTTAAAAATAAATAAACAAAATGCCTTTCCTCCCCACTACCTCCATTGTTCCTATGTGCCAGGTAAACACCTACTCATTTGGCAAGACTCAATGAAAGTATCACTTCCTCTGTGAAGAGTTTTTCTTTTCTTTTTTTTTTTTTTTTTAGATTTTATTTACTTATTTGAGAAAGAGAGAGTGAACAAGCATGGGTCAGTGAGTGAGGGACAGAGGGGAACAACAGAGGGAGAGAGAGAATCTTAAGCAAGCTCCGCACCCAGCATGGAGCCCAAGGCAGGGCTCTATCTTATGACCCTGAGATCATGATGTGAGCCAAAACCAAGAGTCAGATGCCTAACCAGCTGAGCCACCTGGGTGCGCCTGTGAAGACTTTCTGATATCCCTGTGCTCAGGCAGGATGGTCCGATCCTGCCTTCTGCCTATTTCTGCAGAAAGCAGTTAATAACCCTTATTTCTTAACAGGCCTGTCTCCCTTTAGTAGGCCCTAAGCTCCTTGAGGACAGGTACTGTGTGTACTCACTTCCATATCCCAGATTGGTACATGGCAGTGATTGGTACATGGCAGGCTTCAATAAAAGTTCATTGAATGAATTAATGGATGGGTAAATGAATGAAAACATTGCCGAAAATATTTCTCTAAGCATTGTTTTTTCTGTAGAATGCGTTAGAAAAAGATGAGGCTCTGGTACAGAATAATATTTAATATTAACTGATAACTTAATAGTTTTAAAATGCTCCCTATTTGATATGAAGCAGCCTAAAAATGTATAGTCTGGGGTGCGCAGGTGGCACAGTTGGTGGAGTGTCTGACTCTCGGCTTCAGCTCAGATCATGATCTTGGGGTCATGAGATCGGGCCCCATGTCAGGCTCTGTGCTCAGTGGGGAGTCTGCTTGAGATTCTCTCTCCCTCTCCCTCCGTCCCTCCCCACACTCATACTCTCTCTAAAATAAATAAATAAATGTTTTGTTTTTAAATTTTTATTTATTTATTTGAGAGACAGAGTGAGAGAGAGCACAGCAGTCTGGGAAGAGAGGCAGAGGGAGAGCGAGAAGCAAGCCCCCCTCTGAGCAGGGAGCCCGACGTGGAGCTTGATCCCAAGACCCTGGGATCATGACCTGAGCCGAAGGCAAAGGCTTTAACCCACTGAGGTACCCAGGCACCCCTGGAACTGGGATCTTAAATGTTTGACACACTGTGGCTTGCTAGTCCTGAACTGGGACCTAACACTGGGGCATAGCCAGGGGACCTTCTTTTGCTCTTTTGTGTGTTTATCAGCTCAGAATCCAAATGGGGCAATGGGCTGAGTTACTTTATCTTGGCTGATAGAGCAGCGTGTTTGGGGGCCACTTATCACCTTCGCCCCAGTAGGACTGTCCTACGGCCATTTAATTATTCAATACCCCAACAAGATGATTCGAGTCAGATAAACTGATGGCCATCCTGGGATGCTGGGTGCTGGTGAGATGTCATCTAGCTACCTGCCAGGAACCTCCACCCAGCGATGGCACGATGGCACGGAGCTCACGCGACCCCTGCCCCCAGCACCCCCCCTACCGCCACCGCCGGGAACCAGGAGCTTACGCGATGATGTTGAAGCAGTCTTTGTTGGACAACTGCTCCTCCAGCAGAAGCCGCAGGGAGTGCTGGATATGAATAATGTACATGGAATTGGTCACCGAGATATCCAGCAGTATAACTACCCTATAAAGAAACACAAGCTTTATGAGGAGAACCAAATCGCTCAGATAGTGTTTGTTTTGTTCCATTTTACTATTTAAAGTTTTTTCCAGGAGAGTTTTCTCATGCCAGACTCAACAGCTGGCCAAAATCTTCTCTGTGGTGTGAGGTCAACGGGAGTGAGTTTACAATGGTAGACTGAGGGGCCCGTCGAAGCTTCTCTCCCCAGGGGCTTCTAGTGTGGAGTAAAGTCACGTGGTGGAGATGGTTTAAGGGCCAGGGGGCTGCCTAGAATGATTTTCACACACACACCCCTGTTTTATTTTTATTTATTTATTTATTTAAAGATTTTATTTATTTATTTGACAGAGATCACAAGTAGGCAGAGAAGCAGGCACAGATAGAGGAGAAAGCATGCTGAGCAGAGAGCCCGATGTGGGGCTTGATCCCAGGACCCTGGGATCATGACCTGAGCCAAAGGCAGAGGCTTTAACCCACTGAGCCACCCAGGCGCCCCACACACCCCTGTTTTAAAGCACCAGCATTCATTATTATCATAGGCTGGGGGGCTCAGGAGGGGAAACAGAAACAAGGTAAGGAAATGAGATGGGGAATTCGGTGTATCTGGGCCTCTGGGGAAAGAAAAGTATCTCTTTGTTTCTTCTCTCTCTTTTAAGATCCCTAGTCCCATCTGGCCTCCTTTCATACTTCAAATCAATTCCTAGCTCCATCCTCCACTCTCATTTTGAGACAGCAAGTATTGTTCCATTTATTTAAAATTTTTTAAAGCGTATGTGCTGCCTAATTGAGCACGAGACAACAATGATCAATAGCAGAAGAAAATCCACTGGATTTAGAGTCAGAAGATCTTGGTTCAGGTCCCACTTCCTGTGTGACTTAGGCAAGTCACAAAACCTCTCTGATCTCTGGCCTATTTAACTATGAATTATTCATAATGAGGCTCCTCACAGGGTTGCTTTGAGAATTAAATGGTAGAATAATATGGTGCTTTGTACATGGTAATGCATCCAATAAGGTATGGAATGTTCAGGATGCTATGAACGGCTCCCGTTCTTTCTCCCTGCTCAGGATCCAGCACCTCCCTCATAACAGCACCCTGATTTCCCTTTGGAAAACTCCTCTGCCTCTGTCAGTCCTTTTGATTTGGGTGGAACAGACCCACCCCAAGCTTGAAGGGTGGGCATTTGACATTAGTCAGTTAGAACATCCTACCTCCCAGACCACAGAGAATAGCTCCTGGACAGGTCCTGCCCCAAGTCCTGGGAGTGCTAACCTGGTAGAAGGTAAGTGCGGAGCTCAGGTGGTTATCCTGCTATGAGGAAGGGAAGCCTGTCTACCAACAGAGCCAACAGTGAAGGAGGCGGAGCTGAGAGATGGAGATACATTCTTGACACGCACGAACCCCTGGATGGAGCCGTGCCTGAAGACAGCTATCAAATCTATTTGAGAACTTTCAGTTACCTTCAACCAGACCTCCCTGTTTTGTTTAAGCCAATAGGCATTTAGTTTCGGTTGCTTTTTAACTGAAAGAATCCCAAGTAACACAATGATGACAGTATTGATATTGATGACAGTAGTGATGACTTTTTCCTCAAGGGTTCTGCTGAGTGATCGTTGATCCTTAATCTAAGGGATGGTTTCTGATGCTACTAAGAGGGAATTCATGAGTTGGATAAGTGCTTATGTCACACACAGGACTCACAAAGGACAAGAACACTACTTGAGAGAAGGTACCTTTTTTCGCAGACAGTGCCCCAGATTCTTCGGCTGGCCAGGGAGAGCCACTCGATCCGTCTCTCATATGTCCGAAGAGCTCTGCTGAGCTGTTTCTGCAACAGAAACATGGGCCACACAGAGTGAGCAACGGACCAAAGAGGATGGCCAGTTAAGGGGTCTGTGGGGGAAGGTTGGCTTCTGAGGATGGGGCCATGGGTATCCAGGCCGTATAAACATTCCACCGAATCCTGGGTGAATCTGTCACAAGACCAGGAAGACAATAGTCCACATATTTCATTGCCTGGAATGGGAGAGGAAGTAGATTTTGCCCCCAAAAGATTAGAGACTTCTGTTTGTTTGACAGGTCCCTGCCTGGGGAGCAGGTGGAGAAAGTTCCAGAGGTATCTGGAGCCAGAGCACGGTCACTGTTTATAATAGGGAGTTTGGTCAATGGCTTGTTGTCTCCACATTCCATGGCACCTTCCACCTGTCCCCTCTTCCCAAACCCCATACACTGACCAACTGGACCCATTACTAACCTGGTACTCATAGAGGAAGGGTGGGTCCACATGAACATTCTTCACTGTCCCATCATGCCATTCAAATTGTACCATGGCCTTCTGCACTCAGGTGTGGCCAGGATGGGCAACAGGTGAACAGAGCACATACGGGGAAGGATTATACATTTAATTTGGGCACTGGGCTCTCCAAATCAGATGTGTGGGAGGGAAATGGGCTTCGAGCACATCTGCAGTCAGGTTATGCCTCCCTGGTCATGGCAGCAGAAGGCCTTGAGGACCATGGTCCCTGAATGCACTATTCCTGACAGCAAGCCAGGCTGCCATCTGGGGAGGGTCTTCCAAATACCAGAGTCTTGATATAAGATACAATTGGTTTTGGAGTAGCAGAGTCGGGAGACCTTCAAACATACTGGCCATGGATTCTTAGGTTTGAGAACCCAGATAAACCTTCATGGACACTTGGAAAATCTAATTTTTCATCTTCCACTAAGTTGTCATATCCACCCACTGAGTCACTCATCAGCCTGCTGCTACTATTATCCATCTCTGTTCTCTTTGGTTCTTCCATCTTTCCATTGAGCTTTCTCTTCACCTATTATGCCCACTTTCCATTTCTCCATCCTTCCATCCTTTTCTATTCTATTCTATCCTTCCATTTTTTTCCCCTCTCCATAGTTCCATATGTTTATGTTTCCATCCTTCCTTCCGCCCTGTCAGCCGTCTGGGAAACATTCATTGGCTGCTTGCTCGTACTAGATACTAGGGATACAGGGTTGGAGAAGAGAGTTTGTTCTTTTAAAGGCTCCTACTCTGGTGGGGGTTTAGACATGCAGTAAGAACACACGTTAACACATTATAGGAGCTAGAGCAGAAGTCTGTACCAGGTACAGTGAGGACACAAGGGGAGTGAGTGTGTTCAGAGTGCATGGAGGAAAACCTTCAAGGAGGAGGTGACTTGCTCCCTTATCCCTGATTGCTCCCTCTTGCCCCATCTTCCAGAGTTCAGTTTCAATCTTTGCAAATAGCCGTTAGAGTAGATGTGATGAGAGTTCTAGAAAGTTCTGGAAAGCTTGCATCCCACTCCAAGCCCTCAGACCCAGGATCCTCATGCTCTGACTTATAATTCTCCTTTCCTGAATATTTAAGAAGGGAAAGGTCACAGAGGAGCCCCCTGCAGAAGACTGGAAAGAACTCTGAATTTGAGTTACCTCATGGATAGTTGAAGAGACTGTTTTCTGGAGAATGGGCACAAATTCCTCCACAGGAGAGAATGCATTGGGTGCCAGAACCTGATAAAGGCTTAGCTTTTTGGCTGTAAAAATAAACAGTGGGGGTTTGAGATACAGCTCTTAAGGCCCCAGAGGGCTTATGCCTTTTCATCAGTCACCTGAGTCCTGGGTTCTGCCCTCTTTGGGGACTTACCTTTTAGGCCATTGATCTTTAGCCATTCTGCAGAAGTCTTGTCCAAGTTTGGGAACTCAATTGTGAGGGGACCCTCATGCTTTGGGGGTTTAGGCAAGAGACCTGTGAGTGGCCCTTTTGCAATCTCTGTGGAAATCTAAATTAAATTTAAAAGCCCTTATTATAAAATCATATTTTAGAGTTGAGAAGTCCTTAGTCTCCCCAACCCACCCAGTTCCCCTAAATGGAGCATCTGAAAACATGACCTGGTAAATTAAAGGCAATTCTGCCTTCCCCTCCCACCATCCCCTCCCCCTTCTCTGGAGGTTGCTGAAATTTCAGGGTAAAAAGGAGATGTCCCCAGCAACTTGCTTCCTCTTTGATTTGTCCATCCTCCTGCCCCTTCCCCACCCTTACCATCAAGATCAGCACTTTGGGCTCCAAGATGGTGGTGGCCTCTCCATGAACTCCTAACACAAGGCTTCGAAGTAAAAAGTAACTCCTACACCAGATCATTCCAGGAGCCCTGGTCTAGCCCAGCCTTCCCTCATCCACATTTACAAACTAAAAGCCTGAGGTTCTGAGATGTTAAATCGTAACTCACGTTTAAATAAGACACAGAACAGTAATTCCCAAATTTTAGACATTTGAGTACCTCCTTCATGAATTTTTCTGTATCTGAGTACCACTGTACTATTATTTAGAATCTTAAAAAATATTTTGTTTTTGTTTTTAAATTTTTTGTTTATCTGTTTGATAGAGAGAGAGAAAGAATGGGGGGAGAAGCAGAGGGAGAGGGAGAAGCAGACTCTGTGCTGAGTAGGAAACCCAATGCAGGGCCCGATCCCATGACCCTGAGATCATGATATGAACCAAAATCCAGAGCCAGACGCTCAACTGACTGAGCTACCCAACTGCCCCTAAAGATTTTACTTTTTTTTTTTTTAAGATTTTATTTATTTATTTGACAGAGAGAGAGAGAGAGATCACAAGTAGGCAGAGAGGCAGGCAGAGAGAGAAGGAGAAGCAGGCTCCCCGCCAAGCAGGGAGCCCGATGTGGGGCTTGATCCCAGGACCCTGAGACTGTGACCTGAGCTGAAGGCAGAGGCTTAACCTGCTGAGCCACCCAGGCGCCCCAGAGATTTTACTTTTAAGTATTCTCTACACCTAACATGGAGCTTGAACTCAAAAATCCGAGATCGAGAGTTGCATGCTCCACTGACTGAGGCAGCCAGACACACCTAGAATTAAAAAAAAAATAAATATGAGGGCATCTGGCTAGCTCAGTTGGTAGAGCATGTGACTCTTGATCTTGGAGCTGTGAGTTCAAGGCCCATGTTGGGTGTAGAGAATACTTAAAAAAAAAACACCAAAATCTTTAGGGCTGCTTAGGTGGCTCAGTCGGTTAAGCAATCAACTCTTGATTTTGACTCAGGTCATGATCTCAGGGTCATGAGATTAAGCCCCATGTTGAGCTTTGTGCTGGGTGTGGAGTCTGCTTAAGATTCTTTCCCTATCCAGGACGCCTGGGTGGCTCAGTTGGTTAAGCAGCTGCCTTCGGCTCAGGTCATGATCTCAGCGTCCTGGGATCGAGTCCCACATCGGGCTCCTTGCTTGGCAGGGAGCCTGCTTCTCCCTCTGCCTCTGCCTGCCTCTCTGTCTGCCTGTGCTCTTGCTCTGTCAAG
>RCUC01131289.1:0-13317 GCA_003697995.1 Taxidea taxus jeffersonii
CCCCCCCCCCCATATAATTACTAACATCCCAACCGGCCTATGGGGAAGCCTCACCAAGTTCCACTGGTAGCTGATGAAATTGAGGACAGAGTTGGCCGGACAGCACACAACAGGTCATTAGAGCTATCATTTGGACAGATCTGTTCCGTTCTAAAAAGCCAAGTCTAGGAAGTGAGGTTTGTCCAGACCCCACCCCGCTCCTGCCCCAAGTCCAGAGACTTCTGGGACAGGCCCTGTCCTGGAGCTTCCACCCAGCCCTTTTTCTTGGTGTTGGGAGAAACTGAGGCCCAGGGAAGGCTCGTGCCGCAGCAGTGGGTCAGACGCTGCTGTGCCAGAGGCTGGATAAAATGAATGAGTGGAGGGCACACTGATGGAGGGGCCGGTTGAGGGTAGGTTGGTGAGGTAGACCCTGAAGCCGGGTACCAGCTCTCGCCAGGTGGGGTGGGGCCCCGGTTACCCGGGTGGGCGGGGCCTCCCGATAAGGCCCCGCCCCCGCCCCGCCCTCCCTGCAGAGCCACGGCGGGGGAACCCAGTTTCCGAGGAACTTTTCGCGGGCGCCAGGCCGCCACCGGGGCCAGGACGGGACGCGAAAGCGCGCAGCGGCGGCAGCGGGCCGGGGCCACCGGACGCGGCGCTCCCTGCGAAAGTCCGTACGCGGCGGCGGGCCCGGCGGGCCGCCCGGAGGAGGCGACTGCGCCATGGACGAGCCGTCCTTCAGCGAAGCGGCCTTCGAGCAGGCGCTGGCCGAGCCGTGCGAGCTGGACGCGGCCCTGCTGACCGACATCGAAGGTACGTCAAGGGCCGGCTGGGCTCCGCGCGAGCGTGGCGCGCTGGCGGCGTCCAGCCTTTGTCTCCCGGGCCCGCTCGGGGCGCGGGCACCGGCTCCGTGCTGCGTGCGCGGGGGCTTCCCGGCGCCTCTGGGCAGTGCGCTGCGGGCCCCGGTGTCCAGACCGCGCCGAGCCTCCCTGCGCCCGCCCTGGCGTCTCGGGCCGCGCCTCGCCGGGTCCCTTGGAGACTCCGGGCCGGGCACGTGCGCCTCTGGGAGTCCGGGACCCCGCGCCGCGCGGCCAGTGAGTTCTCAACCCAGTGGCGGTCGCCGCAAGCCTGGAGACCTGGGCGTCGCCGAAGCCCCGCCCCTGACGTCAGCGCAGGGTTACTCACGGTCATTCCCTCCGGCCGGAGAGTTCAGCTCGGCGCCGAGCTCCTGCGCATGCGCGCGGCGCTTCCTCTTGTCCCTGGTCCCTGTCTCTTTCCCTCCCGCCGGTCCGGGTCTCCTAGTCCTAGATGGGCATCGCTTGGCAAACGTTTATTGATCAACTACTCCATTCCAAGCCGAATCCTCGGCACTGGGGGTTCACACACCGACCTGGGCTTCTCGTTTTCTTGGGAGCACGGAAATCCTCAAGAAAACCCACAGACGGATATTTAGTTGCGCGTTGGGGTGGAGCGAGGGTGGGGTGAGACCTCTTAGAGCCTACTTCTGAGCTGAGACTTGAGGGTCGGCCCCGGGACCTACGGGGAAGGATGTTTTCCCAGCCAAGGATGTTTTCCCAGCCGTGGAGGGGCTGGGCGGAGCCGCGGCACGGTTTCACTCACACCTTTGAAGCATCTTGTTTGCTAGACTGAGGAGGAGTTTGGGGACCCTGCGGCAGGTACCAGCTGGGAGGCTGTTGCCCCATTGTGTGGACGGGGCCAACCACAGACCCCAGCAGACGGCCCTCCGTGGTTGCTGTGCAGTTTCCACAACACTGGCTAAGTGGCTCTTGGTTGATGGAGGGACCTGAGGCCAAGAGGACAGGACTCAAACCTCCCACCACATGGACAGACGTGTCCGTGGAACCTGTGGCCACCTGGGGTTGGCAAAACAGACACATCTAGGTCACTCGCTCCCACTGCAGCCTTGATATGATTGTGGGGATTTTCCAAAGCAGACTTCCGCATCACTGTGCACTGGAGTGATGAGTCTCAAACCCCAGACCCTGGGGATATGCGAACCTGACTCCGCTCACAGTTCCACAAGGCCAGGACCAGTAGTGCAGCCTGAAAGGCACCGTGACCAGGTGGTGAGGACCAGGGCTTTGGGGTCAGGACTTGAATCTGGACACTACTCACGTACTTTGCTGCCCTGCCCAAGCTCTCTAAACCTTTGAGCTTCAGCTTCCTACTCAGGATATGAATGCTTCCCTTCCTAGGGGAGTTGAGACAGTGGAATCAGGGCAGGTATATCTTGGCCATGGGTCTGGCTTAGACCTTTCACACTGACTCATTTATAAAAACATATGTCCTGAGGCCCAAAGACCAGGCCCCTGCAGCCCTTGGGGTGTGGGGGCAATTACATACCCGCTTTAATCTGGGAGAGAAGGGGGTCGACTGGGGCCTTTTGCTGGGGTGGACTGAGAGTTTGCCCACCACAGCAGGAAATTTCTTGGTTTTTATCCAAACTTTCCATTTGCCCCCTAATTACACTACGAATCTCTGCGTTGTAGAAAAATTAGAAAGTGCAGGTGAGCAAAAAGAAAATAAAATCTTCCTTAAACCAGTCATGCAGAGATAGACTCTGTTAATTATGTGGGGATTGTTTTCTGGTGTGTGTGTGTGTGTGTGTGTGTGTGTGTGTGTGTGTCTTTTTTTTTTTTTTTTTTGGAACAGCTGGTTACTTGTGATCTGCTTTTTAAACATACCACCATTGAGGTATAATTTACCTACCCTAAGATTTACCCATTTTAAGTGTACAAGAAGCTGTTACATTGACCAAGCTGTGTGGCCATCACCAGTTAGTTCCAGAACATTTTCATTGTCACAGTAAGATCCTTCCTGTCAACTTACAGCTGCTCCCTGGTCCATACCCAGCCCTAGGCAGCTGCTAATCTATACTTTTAAAAATTAGAACAGGGTCCATTGGCTCACAGCAGATTGTAACCTGCTTGGTTCCATGTCAACAGCCAGATCACAACCAAGGTCCCTAGTTTATCCACCAAGTCCCCCACTGATGGACATCCACACTGTTTTGTTCTCATAAACTGTACTGCAGTGGACCCCAGGCCAATCTGTGCGTGCATGGATCCTCCTTTAGTTCCATAGGCAGAGGCTCTGGGAGGGGAATTTGATGCTCAGACGCCAGGCCTCCTTTTGAGGCTCTTACCCTGCCCGTGGAGCAAGGCAGATTCAAGATCTAGAGAGAGTAACTTGGGGGTGGGAAGGGCAGGGCCAGAAGGTCTTAGGTCTCCTGAGAGGAAAGAGGATTGAGAGGTGGGCCAGGCAGGGCTTGAGCTCCTGGAAGGGTAGATGGACTGGGTCCTAGAGGCAGTGGGGAATTTTGGGGGGATCGGAGGAGGCCAGTGCTATGCTTGGGTTATATATGGGAAGCTTCCCCAGGCAGCTGGGGTAGAGGATCACAACACAAACAGGGACCACTGATTGAGCACTGACTGTATCCCAGGCTCCTAGCTGACCAGTGAGCCCTCCTGACAGCGCTAAGTAGGTAGACTTAAGATCTTCATCTTATAGATGAGTGCCTTGAGGTGCACAGAGAGGTTAAGTGACTTGCCTGAGGTCACACACCTAGAACATTCCAGGGTCAGGATTCAAACTCGGGCTGTGGACTCCTCTAAGAGTCGGGGTGGGGGCAGAAAGCAATAAAATGGGGAACCCGGGGTACCTGAGTGGCTCAGTCAGTTGAACATTGACTTTTTTTTTTTAAGATTTAATTTATTTATTTGAAAGAGAGAGAATGAGAGAGAGAGTATGAGAGGAGGCAGGGTCAGAGGGAGACGCAGACTCCCTGCTCAGCAGGGAGCCCAATGGGGGACCAGATCTTGGGACTCCAGGATTATGACCTGAGCTGAAGGCAGTCGCTTAACCCACTGAGCCACGTGGGTGCCCCTGTGCATACTGACTCTTCATTTCGGCTCCAGTTGTGATCTCAGGGTCCTGTGATGGAGCCCCGTGGCTGCTCTGCGGGGAGCCTGCGTCTCTCCCTTGCCCTCTGCCTCTCCCCGCAACTGCTCACCTGCATTCCTGCTCTCTCTCTCTCTCTCAAATAAGTCTTGAAAAAAAAAAAAAAGTGATCAGGGAACCCAGGAGGCTGCTCCACGTGGGGCGCTGCTGGGGGCCTGAGAGTAGGTCATAAAGGGGTCAGAGGCCAAGCGGCTGCCTTCCCCTCCCAGCCTGGAGCACAGCCTTGGAGTCACGAGACTGAGGACTGTCACCCGAGACTGAGGACTGTAACCCAGGAGCGGGCCCAGGGCCTTAGCCCCACCCAGCCCAGGTGCCTGCCTTTGCCAAGCCCTCTGTCATGTGAACGGGTTTTGGGGTGAAGCTGCCAGCAGGAGCCCTTAGCTCTGTGGGTGAAGGCGTTAACCTGGCTACAGCCACCGTGACCTCTGGTTTGCATCGTCCCCTGGGGCCTCCTGTGGTTGCTCTGTGCTTTGGGGTCCCTGGTGGCTGCGGGTGGGCAGCAGGGACAGGAGGGCAGTCCTGTGCCATGTTGGGGGTTATTAAGCCCCTGCCTCTTTGCTGATTCATTGATCAGATCTTGCACATGCTTTTAGGTGCAGAAGAGGCAGGCAGAGATGGGGTTCTGGCTGGGGGCCTTCCTGGCTACCAGGGGGTGCTGGGCCCGACCGAGGAGTCATCTTGGGGGTCCTGGTTTGTCTGAAGCCTTTGGTGGTACTGTTAGTCCGTCCTCTGCCTGGATGCTTCTACCTTTGCTCTTTGTCACACACTGGCGGCCCTCCAAGCCCGGGTAGCCTTCCTGGACCTCAGTCTTCCCCGGTCCTGCCGTCCCTCCCAAGGTGCCTGGGCAAACCATATGAGGGCCTGTTCCTAGGACCATGTTCTGGGTCTGGGCCAGTCCCTGACCCCACACCTCTCCCCAGGGTATCTCGTGCCTAGTTCTTTTGCCCAGTCCCACCAAGCTTGGGCCCTTCTTAGAAAAGAGCTCGAGGGGTGCCTGTGTGGCTCAGTCGGTTAAGCGTCTGACTCTTGGTTCCAGCTCAGGACATGACCTCAGGGTCGTGAGATCCAGCCCTGCATCGGGGCCCAGCGTGGAGCCTGCTTAAGATTCTCTCTCTCCCTTTCCCTCTGCCTCTGCCCATGGACCCCATGCGCGCTGCCACTCTCTCAAAAGAAGAAAAAAGAAAGAAAGAAAGAAAAGAAAAGAAAAAACACAGCTCAGGACTGCTTACCACTCAACCCCCAGCTCTAGGCATATAACCCCTCAGTTCCCAAACAGCCGTGGCTCCCCAGTGCCCCCAGGGCGATGTTCCCTTGTGTTGGCCCTGCCTTCCAGACCTGCAGGTACATGGGGCCTGTCTCTTTGGGGGGTGGAGAAAAGCATGCTGGGAGTGGGTTGAGGTGTCTGGAAGTTACCTCCTGCCCGATGGTCACCTCGCTGGACACAAACATCCTCGGTGACCTGGTCAGCGCCAGGCAGGGGTCACCGCCAGGCAGAGGCCTGGGATCTGGACTTTGCCTACCAGCAGGGGCAACTTAGGTGGGATTGGCCGCGTGTGCCATTGGCACAGAATGTCTGTGCCATTGTCTTCTGCCCACCATGGGCCCTGTGCATGTGCCCTTTGATCCCCAGACCCGACTGGGAAGGCGTACGTGTGAGACCTATGTCCCCTGTCTCTGGACGGGAGCGGGGAGAGCCTTAGAAATGGATTTGGGGCTCTTGGGAAGGAGGGTGTTTGAGGCTGGATCCAGGCGTGTGGGTCCCCTGCTGGGTTTGGGACTTGGTGTGAGCGGGGGCAGGGAGGGCGGTCCATCCCACCTGGCAGCTGGTGACCTTGGAAAGCCCACCCTGACCTGGAACCCTTCCCAAACTCACCCCCTGCCCTCAAATGACCCAGCAAGCCTTTCCCTTCCAGTCTCATGCCAGGGCTACCCCACCTCGGGCTCTGGGGTTCCTGCTGGAGCTCAGGGGTCTTTAGATTCAACCCCTGTCATGTGACCTTGAACAGGGGGCTTGACCTCTCTGAGCTTCGCGTTCTCATCAGTGTACTGGGAATAATAATAGAACCATCTTCTCATCAGTGTACTGGGAATAATAATAGAACCATCTTCTTGGAGTTGTGGGTGTCAGATGAGCTCATTTAGGTCAAGGGCTTAAGCAGCACGTAGTAGGCCCTCAACCAGTTTTCATCATTTAGAGCACTTACCTGGCACCTAATGGGGGGGATTTAGCTTAACAAACGTTGGGAGATTATCCAAGGTGCCTGTGTTGGAAGCTTCTATAGACTATGGTTTCAGGTTCTTTTTTTTTTTTTTTAAACTTATTTATTTATTTATTTATTTGATAGAGATCACACAAGTGGCAGAGAGGCAGGCAGAGAGGGGAGGGGAGAAGCAGGCTCCCTGCCGAGCAGAGAGCCCGATGCGGGACTCGATCCCAGGACGCTGGGATCATGACCCAAGCCGAAGGCAGCAGCTTAACCCACTGAGCCACCCAGGTGTCCCTATGGTTTCAGGTTCTTAACAGCCACCATTTGATTCTGGGTCTCTGCTTGGGAGACAAGGTGGGGCTGGTCAAGGTTAGTGGGAAACAAGCACCCTGCCCTTAGCTACCATTACAGATAGAGAGAGTGGCGGAGGCCTGCATGGCTCAGTCCGTTAAGCATCTGCCTTTGGCTCAGGTCCTGATCCCAGGGTCCTGGGGTTGAGTCCCACTTTGGGCTCCTTGCTCAGCAGGGAGTCTGCTTCTCCCTCTCCCTCTGTCCCTGTTTGTGTTTCTCTCTCGCTGTCTCCCTCTCTCTGTCAAATAAATAAATAAAATCTTTTTAAAAATAAAGATAGAGAGAGTAGAGTTGGAAGGAAACTTCGAAATGCCTTTGTCACTGCCTCACCCAATGCACAAATGAGGACCAGAGGCCTTGAAACACCTGACTCACCATAACTCCCTAGCTGCCCAGCCTGTGTGGTTTGGGTCTGGTGGTAACGGAGGGGGTTGAAGGAGCTAGAGACCACTGAGAAGCAGTAGGAAGGCCAGACTCAGCAGGGATTGCTTCCCAGGCCAAAGAATTGAGCTGGCAGAGGACGGCAGAGCAAGAAGGTATTTCTGAGCCTCTGGTCATCCTTGATAGTTCACTGCACAAAACATCTCAAGGCAGGCAGCCTTGGAAATACAAATTAAAACACCTTTGGGGTTCCAGTCACACAGCTCTCGGGGGCTAAGCAAAGCAACCAAAAGTAAATAAAAATTATAAAACCGAGTGCTGGTGATGCAATGAGGAAATGGGGACACATTGCAGGGGAGGTTGTAAAGGGGTTTCTCTTTTCCAGAGAGCAGCCCAGTAACTCTAAAACAGTGTGTTCCCTTTGAACACATGCATCCACTTCAGGTTTAAAACAGGCTGCAGAGAAACAACCCCAAAGGGGGAAATAGATAAAATTTATATAAAGAAATGTGCAGCACGGCTATTTAGACTGGGAACGGAACGGTTGCTTAGTAGTAGGGCACTACTCCTGGACTGCCACTGTCTCCAGCCTATGGGTCGGTTTTCAGCCGCCAGAATGAGAAGTCTGTGCCCCGAGCCCACACCTAAGACAAGATGTCTGAGTTGGGGCTGACCAGCATCTTTTTAATGGCCCTCTTACAGGTCATGTCCAGGGTCATTTGGTCTGGGGAAATGGGACCTAGTGTGTGGGGTGACACAGATGGGAGAATCTGAGAAGGTAACACCAGAGCAGATGTTGAAAGAGGAACGGGAGTTCGGTGGGTGGACAAAGGATGGGGGGAAGAACAGTCCTGGCAGAAGGAACAGCCCGGGTGAGAGCCCGTGGCTGCAGACCAGCAGTGGGGTGGTGGCTGGCTGGCTCTCATCCCCTCTGGATTCAACCTTGTGCTAAGCGATGCTGGGGTCACTTTCTGGTTCAGGCCCCGGCCCTTTCTTGAGGGGCTCCCCACCAAGGCCTGGCCACTAACTGTGGTCAGGAAGGTCTCTGGGAAGGGGCAGTGCCCAAGCCGAGTCTTACTGTGCTTCGTGCTGCCTCCTCTCCTGATCCTGCACTCCACACACGCCTCCTGACCGGAGACAAGTGCTGCCAGCAGGTTGGGGCACAGCCAGGCTGGAGCTGGGGCTCCCTCCCATCCCTGGCAGGCTGGAGCTGATGAGTGCGGGCTCTGGGGTTGGTGGGCCCGGGTTGGAGTCCCAGATCCTCTACTTGGCAGTGGTGGGCCCTCGGACACACACGGCCTCTCTCTGAGCCTTAGAGTCCTTGCCCAGCTAGAGGGCCCGTGCCCAGGTACCCCTGGGGCTCCTGCCACCGGCCCATCCCATTCCGGGAAAAGCCGGCACACACTCGCACCCCCAGGCAGGCCTGAGTGCACAAAGAGCAGTCTGTCCCTGTTGCATACATGACTAGCTGAGGACATGCAACCCTGCTGACCTGAGTCCTCGGGAGGATGGCAGAGGCACGGGGAGGAGCAGCAGGCTTCCTGGGATTCCTGCTGAGCACCCTACCCCTGCCATGTGCCCTTCATGAAGCGGCCGGAGGTGGAACGTTCCAGGGGTCCCATAAGCCCTGTCCCATGCCCTCTCCTGTGCCAGTGCTGCTCTATACCCTTCATTCTTCTTCACACTTGTGTGACCTTTTGTGATTTGCATTGCACCGGGCAGTTTGCAAACTTTCCTGCCCATTTCCTAGAGTGTTGGCATCCTTGTGACAGACAAGCTTGTGTTGGATTCCCAGCTCCTTGGCTGCCTCCTCGGCCTCTATCCCCCCTTTGCTTCTTCTGTTCCAGCTGCACTGGCCTCCTTGCTGTCTCGTCTTCCTCACACCAAGCTCACTCCTACCTCAGGGCCTTTGCACTTGCTGTTCCTTCTGCCCCGGACATTCTTCCTCCCTCCTGCCCACTCCTGTCATTCAGGCCCCTACTCGGATGTTGCCTCCTCAGAGAGGCTCGCTGATCATCTCATCTGTAATGGCCCCTCACATTCTTTTTAGACTGCCTCAGTTCCTCCGTGGTGCCCATCACCATCTGCCCCTACCTTCCTCCATGTATGTGCAGACCGTTGGTCCCTGGAGCATACGCTCCACGAGGGAAGGTCTTTGTGCCGTGTCCCTGCGCCCCAGTGCCTGGCAGAGGCCTGACACACAGAGGACACTTAAGAAAAGATAGTAGAGGGGTGCACCGGTGGCCTGGTTGGTTAAACATCTGACTTTTGATTTCAGCTCAGGTCACGATTTCAGGGTCGTGAGACAGAGCCCTGCGTCCAGCTCCACGCTCCTCCCAGGGTCTTCTTAGGACGCTGTCTCCCTCTACCCCTCCCCCTCATGCTTTCTCTCTTTCTCTCTCTCAAATAAATAAATAATCTTAAAAAAGAAAAAAGGCAGTAGGTATTGTCAGAGAAACAAATCTGGGCGTCATGGACCAGGCTGGGTGAGGAAGGTGGTGAGCTCCCTATCCTGAGAAGCATGCAAGCAGAGCTTGTTTGGGGTTCAAAGCCTTATACAGGCTGGATGGGCTAGAGGCTCCTGTGATGATCAGAGCTGGGCTCCTGCCAGTTTGTGGCGTTGGGTTTTCCCAAGATTTCCATCATGGCCTCACAGAATAAACAGGCCAGGGGATAAAAGGCTGCCCCACATCTGCCTTCCAAAGGAGGTTTGGAGGTAGAGCCGGGCGAGGGGGCAGGGGCGGGGGTGCTGCTCAGGTTTCCTGTTGGGCAGAATCAGGGCAGGACTGGAAAGGAGAGGATAAAGGAGGAATCCAGGCCTGGGGAGCAGGTGGGGAAGGTGAAAGTTTCAGTGGGGTGTGAGGTGGGCCCCCGAGGCCCAGAGTCTACGCCCCCTCTTACCTGTATTCCAGGAGGGTGTGCAGGAGCCGCACAGGCCTTCTGAGTCTCTCTCTATGCTGGAGGCCTAGCGCTCAGCTCGCTGGACAATGGCCCACGAGCTGGGGGATGTGGCCAGTCTTTTGGGGCCCACTGTCCTGGCTCCCTGGGCTGGGAGTGGGTACCTCTCTTGCTCCACCCCAGTCCCAGCCCGATTTACTCTCTGTAAAGCAATGGCCATTAAATGTGTATGGAGTTCCGACTTGAACATTGCAAGTATTGGGCAACTCACTACCTGCCTTAACAGTTCTAGACCATTCTGGTTGCTGCAAAGGGACTAACCTTTTTTGAGATCTTGCTGAATGCTGGGTACTTCATACACTTGCTTTTATTTGGAGAGCGAGGGAGAGCATGGGCAAGAGGCGGCCAGGCGGGGGGGGGGGGGTGGGGGGGGGCAGGAGCCCAGGGCGGAGGGAGAGAGAGAATCTTAAGCTGATTCCACATCCAGTGCGGAGCCTGACACTGGGCTCGATCTCACCACCCTGAGGTCCTGGCCAGAGCCGAAATCAAGAATTGGATGTTTAACCAATGGAGCCTCCCAGACGCCCCCATACACTTGCTCTTTTATTATTATTTTTTTATTTTCATTTTTGTAGTTAACATGCCGTGTTACATGAGCTTCGGGTGTACGATATAGTGATTTAGCATTTCTCGACATTTCTCAGCGCTCATCATGCTAAGTGTCTTCAGTCCCCGCCACCTGCTTCACCCATCCCCCACCCAACTCCCCTCTGGTCACCGTCAGTTTGTTCTCTAGAGTTAAGAGTCTCAGTTTGTCTCTTTTTCCTTGGTTTGGTTATCTAAATTCCATATACGAGTGAAATATGCGACTTGTCTTTCTCTGACTTATTTCACTTCGCATTCTACTCTCTAGATCCACCCATGTTGTTGCAAATGACAAGACTGCATTCTTTGTGATGGCTGAGTAATATTTCATTGTGTGTGTGCGTGCACACAACATCTTTATTCATTCATCGTTGATGGACCACCTAGGCTGCTTCCGTACTTTGGCTTTGGTAAATAGTGCTGCAGTAAAGACACTTGCCCTTCTAGAACCCCAGCGCTGTTACCTCTGGGAGACCAGGGATGGAGGCTCAGAGAAGGGGAGTGATCTGCCCGCAGAGGGAAGGTCGGCCCCTGGGCTGTGTGGGGGACAAGGTGGGCTGTGAGGCTTGGTCTCGAATTTCCAGCCCCAGTGTTAGCTCTTTCGTGGGAATAGGCTGACAGATTCAGCTCTGGGGGAGAGTGAGATGGAGGGGTTAGAGAAAAGCTAACCCCTGCCTCAGAAGCCTTTCTTGACTTCTGCTACCCTCAGGGGGACCTTGACCATTCTCCCTGCCACCTCCTCAGGATGGAAGGGGGGCAGAGCCCGAAGATGTGAGGAATGGAAAACAAAGGCGAGAAAATGTGGTGAAAGGAAGAGTAGAATGAGACAGGAAGGGGGAGGACAGGTCTTAACCCCTCAGGGCTGCCTCTGTCTGTGGCCAGAGAAGTCTCAGGCAAGTATGTACTTGTCGGCCCTGCCATATTCTGGGCTCCACAGCTGGGGAACATGGTAAGGAAGAACAGAGCCATGAGGGTCTGCTTTTGAAACTCCGGCCTGGAATTCAGGCCTCGATGTCTAACCTGTCTTCAGTTACTCGAGTGAGGTCAGAGCCTTTCCAACAGCAGTGCTTTGTTTTGTGGTTTGGGGGATGAGGGAGAGTGTGAGCACCCACAAGCTGAGGAGAGAAGGAGGGGGAAGTGCTAGAGGAGAACTTCCTTATCCTTGGCACCCCCTACAAAGCCATGGAAAGTTCTAGAAAGATTGGGAACTGGATGTGTGTAAGGGAGATGAGGCTCCATTTCCTTGTTTAGGCTGGTGGAGAGGGAGAGAGATGGGGGCTGGAGTCCCTCCTGGCCCACTCTGCTCTGTGGCCAAGCCCGCCTGCCAAGGATTCAGCCCCCTGCGGGGGCCACAGGAGACTGGGAGCCAGAGGAGGGGCAGGTTGAAGGCTGAGGCAGGACTTGCTGGTGGTCTGTTTGGCCACGAAAGCTCAAGCTGATAGCCTGGGCAGCTGGCCATGCTTTGTTGATCTGTGTGTGGACTGAACTTTGACCTACTCAGAAGGGGGGGCAATCCTAGGTACCTCCTCAAACGACCCCCAGAGCCTGTCACCCTGGGGCTGACACCCCTGCCTTCTTCACCTTGTGTCCCAGGGATTGGGTTGCCTCTTGGTCTCCCAGGCCCCTACAGTGAACAAGTGAGTCACACTTGACCGGGTGACTGCTGGGGTTAGGTTGTGAGAGTTGGAAGTCTGGGCAGACTTTACTGACCCCCTTCCCCCTATCCCAGACCCAAATCTCTCTGCAAAAGGACAACTGTCCAAAGACAGAGGAATCGGGTTCAAGTATTAAGTGCATGTGTACTTTGGGATAAGGGTCTCCCTTCCTCACTCTGGGTCTCAGTTTCCCAGCAGTAACCTGTTATCGGGTGTCCATGTGGTGGAGGGTGGCCCCATGCTGGGGCTGCCCCAGGAAGGGGAGGTCCCTGCACCCACCACCAGGCAGCCCTTGGCCTTAATTCAGCGCTTCGTGGTACTGAGCGCCTCACCCATTTTCTCCTTTACTTTTCCCATTTGTGGCCAGGGAGATGTGATTATCCCATTGTCTAGAGAAGTAAACTGAGGCCTAGAGCTGGGGACCCGCACGGAATGCCAGGGATTTGGGAAGAGTGTTGGGGCATCCTTGCCTGGGTCGACCCGGCCCCGCGCCCATTCCTCCGCTCTTCTCCGAGGTGCTAACGGAGGTGGTTGGAGCTGGCGGCGTAGGTGGGCCGGTGACCGGCAGTAACCCCGGCGGATGTCGGCGCGGAGTGGGTTAAGGGCCCGCGCCCGCGAGTAACCCCGGCCCCATTCAGCGCCGCGGGGTGAAACCCGAGCCCGAGCTGCCGTCGGGGGTGGGGCGGGGGCAGGGGCGGGGCCCTAGTGAGGCAGCGGCGAGGCCGCTGATTGGCCTCGCGCGCTCACCCCATGCCCGGCCCGCGGCCCCGGGGGGCGGGGCGGGGCGGGGCCGCCGGGGCGGAGGCGGGGCGGGGGGGCGGGGCGCTCCGCGGCCTTTATAGCGCCGCCGAGCCCTGACAGGTGAAGTCGGCGCGGTGCGGAGACCGGCAGGCCAGCGGCCGGGACGCCCCGAAGGGGCGGCGGGCGCGGGCCGCGGAGCCATGGATTGCACGTTCGAAGGTATTTTTGGAGGAACCCCCACCCCTTATCACAGAGCCTCCACCTCAGCTGCGGGGTCACCATCCCCGGTTTCCTCAGAGGGGGGCGTGTGTGTGCAGTGGCCCTGGAACTGCCGGCGTCCCAGCGGGAAGAGCGCGTTCCCGAGGGGGCGGCGGGCCAGCTCCCGGCTCCCGCTGGAGTTGGTGGGCCACCTCCACCCGCAGTAGTTACCCCCACCCCCGCGTTTGGGGTGAGCGTGGCTTTCCGGCGACGTCCGCCCCCCC